>JBAMCF010001226.1:0-53388 GCA_037075285.1 Drosophila lutescens | reverse complement strand
GAAGTAATCCCAACCAGGAAGTTTGTTGCCATGGAAAACTTTTTATTTGATACTGTTGTAAAAAACATTAAATATACTCTGGAGGAGCAGTGCGAGATTGGCAAAAAGTTGCGAAATTTTACTAGTAGGCTGATAGTAAAGTGGAAAGAATATGGAAGAAATAAGGATTTTTTCGAGACCAAAAACCAGGAATGGCTAGATACGCCGCTGATATTAATGACAATCTCAACTTCAAAAAATGTTGGTCGTCCACAAAAAGATTTAGCGGATTGTTGCAAAAAAAACGCAAGTCAACAAATTGTCAGACCTAAGTGAAGATGTCCCATTAGATGCATTGTTGGTAGCTGCAAGCTGCAGCTTGTATAAAGCTGGAAAACGCAGTTCTTCATAGTTGGTCTCAATGATAAACGCCGACGAAGAGTTAAGCGGTAATATAATGAAAACTATGACTACCCCACAGCATCTACCGTCAAAATTTTCTGATGAAAAAGCACTGGCCCTATTTGTAGATGTTGGACATACCAAGTACACATGGAATTTGTCAAAGAGATCCGCCAAAGGACAAAACGCTGATATATATCCATGCTACGATAAACTGCGTTGTGCGAAAAAAAAATGCTATCCCAGTGTCATCACGGTCACAGATCATTTCGCTGAAGTAGCACTACAAAGCTTAGTGGACCATACGATTGCTAGGATTATTGAAGCACACCCAGAAAGTTTTCCAACCCATATTGAAAACAATAATAACGCCCAATTAACTGCTACATACAAATGGGGCTGTGATGGCAGCAGCGGCCATTCAACGTACAGGCTAAAATTTGATGATTTTGATGGAAACATGATAGATTATTATTTATTTTCAATTTGTATGGTGCCATTAACAGTGCAGAACGGACCAATAGTTTTATGGAAAAACAATAGACCTTCTTCTACTCAATATTGTCGACCCATTAAGATACTTTGCGAGAAAGAATCGGCAGACTTAATTCGCAGAGAAAGTGAAAATTTTAAAATATCAAATATTTTACCAACATTAGTGAGTGGCTTTAGAATTGATCACCAATTTCATATGACCATGCTTGATGGCAAAACGTTCAGTGTCATGTCGGAATCTTCTTCGCAAACTTGCGGAATCTGTAACGCAACTCCAAGGAATATGAACGATCTGAATTTGGTGAAGAGCTTGTCTATTAATGAAAACCTCTTTGAATATGGCTTATCAAGTCTGCACGCCTGGATTAGGTTTTTCGAGTACCATGGAAAAATACCATGGAAGATATGATAAATGCCCTATTAGTTTGTTCCGACCCTTTGATAACTTCATTGTCAAATGGGTCTGCAATTACTTTTAGAAAAACAATTATTATGGACGATGATGTTAGGAGTTTGCTTCTAATAAAGCATCTGGATATGCCTCTCTCAGATTCCGATGATTCCGAATAACATTCTAGCCTTTTTTAGATAAAGTTTATTAATTATTAATTGAAGTAAAAAAAATAAAAGTAAAAAAAAATTTAATTTTAAAAATTTGTTTTTTTTTAATTAAAAAAAAAAAATTTACTTTTAAAATTCAATGATTTTTTTCCGATCAGTGGAAAAAAACCGACCGAAGACATCTATTTTCGTTTAGAAGTTATTAATTAAATGCCGCTAGCGAGACCAAATCGCCCACTGTGCTTTTGTGCGGATTCCCTGCAAGCAAATTAAAGTTATCAACAAGTCATTTTGGGTTTTTTTCTGGGGGTTTTTTAAATTGATAGGGAATATCCAAATGGCATGTTCTAATTTTATTACTTTAGAGAAATTTATTACTTAAAATGGGATGGTACTTTGACGTACCAAAAAATAAATGTTTTTTATATTGGGTGGGCAAGAAAGTCATGTCGTCTTTTTTAGTAATCGTTTTTAATCTAATTTATTTACGACTAATCGAGCACCAGGGTCACACTTTTTAGTATCGTTTTAAAGCTTATTGTCTTAGGTACTATCGATGAAAATTTGGTAATTATACGATAACATTTGTGGAAGCTATAGCAAATTATACATGGAGGATCAAAGTGAGCATTTTCGGCATATTTTGCTTTTTTATTTCCGAAAAGGAAAAAAAGCGGTCGAAGCTCGCGAAAAATTGTGCGAAGTGTATGGTAAAGATGCCATGAGTGATCGCCAATGTCAGCGCTGGTTTGCCAAATTCAGGCTTGGAGATTTTGGAGTTAAAGACACCCCACGTTCTGGTCGACCATCGGCCGTTTTTGACGAACAAATTCAGGCTTTGCTGGATGAAAACCGGCGTTATTCAACGCGGGAGATGTCAGAGAAGCTCAGTGTGTCGCATACAACGGTTTAAAACCATTTGAAGAAACTTGGCTACGTAAACAAGCTCGATGTTTGGGTTCCGCATAACTTAAAGGAAATTCACCTAACTAAGCGTATCAATATCTTCCATTCTCTGCTGCAACGGATTAAAAACGATCCTTTTTTGAAGCGGATCATTACTGGCGACGAAAAGGGGGTTGTTTACAATAATGTCCAACGAAAAAAATCATGGAGCAAGAAAGATGAGCCAGCCCAAGCCACATCAAAGGCCGATATCCATCAGAGGAAAGTTATGCTGTCTGTTTGGTGGAATTGGAAGGGTGTAGTGCACTTTGAGCTGCTGGGACTCCGCCAATTTAGCGGAAAAATGAAAGAAAAGGAGTCGGCACTAGCTAATCGCAATGGTATAGTCTTTCACCATGACAACGCTAGGCCCCACACATCTTTGGTCACTCGGCCAAAATTAACGGAGCTTAATTCAGATTACCATTTGTTTCGCTCTCTTCAAAAGTCTTTGAATGGTTAAAACTGTGATTCAGATGAGGCTGTCGAAAACCACTTGTCTCGATTCTTTGCTGGAAAAGACCAAAAGTTATTCGAGCGCGGAATTATGCAGCTGCCCGAGAGATGGTCATTAGTGGTCGAACAAAACGGCCAATACATAATTGATTAATTATAAGTCCTGCTATAAATAAATCATCTTTGAAAATATTGAAAAAGACATGACTTTCTTGCCAACGCAATATTTGTTGTCCTCTAATGAAAACCATTCACATTTTCCAACTATTTAATTTATAATTTTCCTGATAAATGAAAAGTAACACTTTTCCGCTGCATTTTCTAATAATTAGCCCGCAGCTTTATTTAATTCCTCGAAATCAGCTTTTATATTATTTTCATTTTCATTTTGTGGAAACGTTTCAATTAACTATTTAATTCGCACTCAGCTTTATTTATTCCACGTAATCATCTCTCATCATTTTCAATTTTCCTCCTCTTGAATGTTTCACTTTCATTCCCTGGAATCTGTTTTCAATTTTTCATTTCGTGCCACTAGAATGTTCAATTGCTGGCTTTAACTTTTAGATCGACGTAGGTATCTGGGTAAACAGGTGGAAATCCAACTAGCTGCCAACATTTATTAGAGATGTTGCATAGTTGATGAAGAAAACTTTGAGACTGAGTTTTTAATTGCCAGAAAACCCACTGGGCAGGGCATCATTTGGGGGAAACCTGTGGACACGCATGTTTACCGCATCATCAAACTCAACTTTAACCGCAGAAAAGTGTTCGGATGAGGAGGATGAGGAGGATGAGGAACCTTACCCACATTTAGCTCAAACTCGGAGGCCGGACGCGTTAATGAATCATTGCTAGATGTTGCTGTTTTCGTTCGTTCTGGGCTCAGAGACGGGGCTTGTCTGGCCCCCAGAGTGGTGGCAACGCCCACTCCCTCACAGTTGCAAGTGCTGGGCACATTTTCCTGGGTCATGTGGGCACTAGTGATCGTAAATGTGGTCGTCGCCGATTCAGCCAAATTCGGCTGGCTGGAAATTATCATTGCTTGTGCTTTTCGCTTTTCTTTATTTATTTTCGTTTATGTTCTTGGTTTTTTCTTTTTTTTTTTGTATTTTGCAAATGAAGTTAGACAATTTCAGATTACTTTCGTGGCATTATGTTAATTGTCATTTATGTGCAATAGTTTGTTTATCTGGCTGCGGCATTGATTTCACACAATTAGTGCGTAATGATAAACTGCCCCACATGCATATCAAATAAAACAAGAGAGAACGTTATAGTCGGGTGCCCCGACTATCAGATACCCGTTACTCAGGTAAAGGGAGTGCGAGGGAGATGGAGATAGAAACTTTGATCACGCATAACTTTTTAACGAACGGTCCTATTTGAAAAATTTCTTCTACATTTCGATAGGTATTGATAAACACAATAAAACTGCATTTTTACTTTTCCAAAATATTTAAATTTTTGAAATCGTATATAAGCGATTGTGGGCGTTAGAGGGGGCGTGGCACTTTTTTAAAACAAAATGCATGCAAAATGCCAATCTTCTAGCTTTTATAGTTTCCGAGATCTCAGCGTTCATACGGACGGGCAGACAGACAGACGGACAGACGGGCAGACGGACAGACGGACATGGCTATATCGACTCGGCTAGTGACCCTGATCAAGAATATATATACTTTATAGGGTCGGAAACGCTTCCTTCTAGCTGTTACATACTTTTGCACGAATACAATATACTCTTTTACTCTACGAGTAACGGGTATAAAAATTGTTAGACGTCGATACCGAACATGTTAGAAGTTAGAAGGCAGACAATAGCCTTAAAAATACACCATAGGATGGCCAGGAGCCTAGACTTCCTAGACTCCGCGCTCAAAGTAATTGCGGGCACACCTGATGCGGCCGACTTCGGTATGCTAAAAGTGTCCGAGGCACGTTTAATTGAGTCACTGCCTGCCGGTTAGGCTATAATAAATACGCAGACGCAGAATAAAATTAATGAATTAACAGAGGCCGTTAATAAAATTATCAAGGCAAAACAAAATAATATAGTTGACACTTCCCACCTGTACGAGGTACTTTTGGCCAGAAATAGAATACTAATAACCGAGATTCAAAACTTAATGCTTACAGTCACACTTGCAAAAGCCAACATCATAAACCCAGCAATTTTTAATCAAAATAATTTGAAGTCTGTATTTGTTGATCACCCCTCAGAAGTCCCCATCATTAGACTATTAGAGGCGTCTAACATTAGAGTCCTTCAGTCCGATAGTATAATCCATGTGCTAATCGCATACCCTAAGATTAAAACTATTTGTAAAAAAGTCACGATCTTCCCTGTATCACACCAACATACCATCCTGCAATTGAAGGAGAACACTGTAGCCGAATGCAATAGCGACGTCTTAGCAGTCACCGATTGCGTAACAACAACTTACGCGTCGTTTTGCAAGCTGGCGACCCATGATACTTGTGCTCGAGGCCTACACGCGGGGAGTACCGCACTATGCGAGACGCAAGGCAGCCACCTAATCCCCATCACGTTAATAGATGACGGAGTAATAATAATCAACGAGTGTCCAGCTAAGGTCAGGACGGCCCTGAAATAGCCACCAAGGGCACACACCTCATTACGTTCGAGCGAGTGGCTTTCATCAATGGCACCAAATACTCAAACCAACGTGAAGCCATAATAAAAACTCCGGGCATGGCGGCATCCCCGTTAATCAACATCATCGGCCACGATTCCACACTAAGCATGTTACGCCACTTCTCCAAAGAATTAATAACCAAAACTTGGAGGTTATCCAAGGGCTTAAGGAAGAAGTGAAATCGGCTGGACCTATCGTCTTCTCATCAGCTGCTCCTTCCTACTCATCATGATCCTGAGGAGGAGACGAGACGCACGGGAGGTCCAACAAGTCGTTGACAAATTCCAGATGACCGATGACGGTCATATTCCTAAGGGGAGAGTTGTTAACACTGTTAAGGAGTAATCATAAGTCGATACAGATCTTGGGTGATTATTGGATCATCCTAGTGTTTAGTTGCAAAATCAGCATAAACATCTGTATTGGCCGTGCCTGGTTCTTATTGGTGCACTGTATGGTGAGTTATGTTGATTTTGCTAGTGTCAGCACTTTGCTACGCATAGCTTACGTAAAATCATAAATGTTTTTAGTTTTACTTGGACATTCAATAAAGAGCATTGGCTTGAATATAAAACTCCGGCATTGGCCGTCAACATTTACGTTATTAATTGAAATTGGTTATCGAGCCTTAAGGGCCGTTAGCAACGGAGTTAGTTACTCCCGACGTAGTCTTCATAAGAAGAGAGATGAGAGCCAGTGGCAACCGCCCGGCTCATCCATAATAGCAGCCAGCCACGGTGGCGATTGCGTCACCACCCCTTCCCCCGGACCAGCCACTGTGGCAATTGGATCGCAACTTCTCACCCTCACGGACAGCGGCGAGGGACAGCGCGTGGCTCCACAACTAAAACATAATTTATATACTTTATAGGGTCGGAGATTTTTTCTACCTGCTACATACTTTTTCACACATATGTATTTACTGATCATATAAATTGAAAATGCATTCCCTAGTGGTCTTTATTTGCAATGAAATCCTAAAACTACTTTAATCAGGACTATCCACGAATCCAAGGGGCGTTCTGGCTATTAATCCCCCCACTCGGCTTAAAAGTGGAAAGAGAAAAAATATAGTTCTGACTGTCACATCCTACAAAAAAATCCGCTACTGATTAAGCCTCATTCTGTTATTAAACAAAAAAGAAAGCAAATAGTTCGTTGACATGTAATAATTGTATGAGTATGTTACGGTTTTGACTGGGGTCCATCTGACATTACGCATACGCCGTGGGTGCTTTGAACAGCACTAGTTCCAACTTTTAGACTGACCAGATCCCTCTCTACTATTGAATTACGTTTCTTCTTCTTTCTAATTTTCAAACCAAAAAGCTGCAAGATTTCATTTCAATTCAAATTTTTGAGAATTTGTGGAAATTTTGGAATTCTTTTTTTGACAAGTGCCTGAGAGTATGCAGTATGCCTGGCTAGCCCTTGAAACGCCCAGAAATGTAGCATACTTGTATTACTTTTGTTGAGTATCTCTGCGTGGCGCCAGCGGTCGAACCCCTGGCATCACGGGAGCAGGTCATCTCAGCGGTAATAATACTGCCGCACGGGTGTCGTTATCGAAGCAGACTCGGGCCCGAATCAAGCCATACCCGCTTGCCTGAACCAGGCACCAGCTCCCTGGGTAGAGAATGTCCGAAGCGTACACGCAAGAAGATGAAGGCTAAGACGCAGTCCTCCAAATCAAGAGCCGGCTCCAGGACAAAGCGGTCCTCTTTCCTAGGAGGAGAAGGAAAAGCTAGCCTGGGCAGAGCAAAAATTTGAGGAAGGCTGCACTTCGCAAACAAACCCTCCATTTAATAATAAAATATTTAAATAATATGTTAAATATGTTAAATAAAATATTTTATTAAATTTTATAATTTTTTAATTTTATTAAATAAATTTTTTTTCATTCAGAAATGGCCAAAAGACTTGAAATTTATCTTTTTGCCATTAAAAATTGTTAAACACTGAGAAAACATGAATTCCATAAGGATCCGATAAGAGTGAGAGAGTAGCCCTACTTGCTGCGACGTGTTTTAATAGAAAAAAGCCGAGGGCTTGAAAAAAATTCGATATTTAAAAAACTAAAGCTGGCTCCACCTTTTAAACAAAAACCGATTGTAACTAACAATATGTCGCATATATTAAAATTTAAAAAAAATGTTGTGGGGGCACTGTTTAAATAATTTTGTAAAATTTTAGTTTGTTTTTATTTTTAAGAAATTAAAATCTTAAATACAAAAAAAAAATTTTCAAGAGATTTTTGAGAAATTGTTGCAAAAGACACGAAGTCAATCAAATTACTACAGCCGGAGATACAGATAGTATAGATAGTGTGCTTATTTCGTTGATTTGTAAATAAATTAGGTTATGCGGTGTCACTGTCATTTTATACCCAGGCGGAACATTAATACCAAACTCATGTAGCGTATGATTTGGTGTATTGTCTACATATGAGCCGCTGATAATATTGCATTCCAAACAAATTGTATTAATTTTTAATATGTTCACAGTCTGATCTGATCGATAGATTTTTGTAGGATGTGGTTCTAGTACTCTTTGATGTAAACCAAACAATTGTCCAACCGATCTTTCCTTATTAAAGGGAACTGACTATCTCATTGTAGCTATTTCAACTTGAAGTGTATTATTATTACTTTCAATTTTAAAAGTTTTTTCAAAGCCATCTTCCGTCTTTTAGTGAACGATGTGAACGAGATTATTCTTTTCATCAATATTTGGAATCAAATTATACGTATTAAAGCCGATAAGTGCACAGTCATATCGACCATTTAATTCGATAGTATTTATAATGGAACTATTTCCATTCAAAGATAATGTAAGCGGTCTAGATATTGAAGTCTGTTGATAAACTGTGGGAGTGCAAGTACTTAACCCAGCTTTATATTGATGTTACTCTTTAAATCATAATAAATTGATCAAATCCTTTCCTGGACCTTCCGTTATCCATATCGTTGTCCTTCCTAATTAATAAGAATCCGTGTTTATTCTCCCAACATTTTTTACAGATTGTTACAAATGTTTCAGAGTTCATATCAGTGTTAATATGGTCCCGATGTATATGCCG
This sequence comes from Drosophila lutescens, assembly GCA_037075285.1. NCBI lineage: Eukaryota > Metazoa > Arthropoda > Insecta > Diptera > Drosophilidae > Drosophila > Drosophila lutescens. The sequence goes on along the minus strand of JBAMCF010001226.1, from coordinate 44,811 downwards.
CATATTTAAATCGTCTTGTTTAAACATTATAATGAAGTTGGCATTGTCAAGAATCAGATGTTTTGGTATATGACTATAAGTTTGACATAAATAAAAAGAGTCAATATTTTTATGTCGACCCATACAAAAATAAGATCTTATGTTAACCTGTTTTTCACAAGCTAGATCATCGAATATAATAATGGAATTGTTTTTAGCTTCACTAGGGTCTAGTACACCATCATTATGAGAGAATGTATAAAATCTCATTTTTTTTAATCGGTTTAATTAATTTCTCCAAGTACTCATATTTATAAACATCAATAAAATGGGGAAAAGTTTTTATAATCTTTTGTAAACGCGGTGGTGGTCTTGTTGATAAGCTAATCAATACATCACCTTTTGAAGCTCATATTCCGGGTTATAGTTTTTGTGGACCGCGTACAGAGTTACTGAAACGTTTGGAACGCGGTGATCAAGGAATAAACCCATTGGATGAAGCCTGCAAAGAGCGCGATATTTCTTATTCTTAAAACAAGACAAGTGAACGACACAGTGCAGACTCCATATTGATTGACAAAGCCTGGTCACGTGTCAAGGCCCCAGATAGTAGTCTCGATGAAAAAGCAGCAGCATATTTTGTTACAAATATAATGAAAGCCAAGAAAAAATTCGGGATGGGATTGATTAAATCGGAAATAAAAGGGAGGAAAAATATAACTAATAGGGTCTTCCCACAGAGCTCCATCCACCTTCCACTATCCGTTGAACGGATAATCCGTAAGGTTTTGCCGTTCCGAAAATTTCCCAGTCCGCCATCCAATTTTGACGGATTTTAACAGGCGATGTTTTTTCGATGCAATTGTGATTTCTTCCTCTTGACTGTGAAAAATGGAACGATGACTGCGAGAACAAATCAAATTGATGGCGGGAAAAAATTAAACAAGAGAGAACGCTATAGTCGGGTGACCCGACAATCAGATACCCGTTACTCAGGTAAAGGGAGTGCGAGGGAGATCGAGATAGAAACTTTGAACACGCATAACTTTTTAACGAATGGTCCGATTTGAAAAATTTCTTCTACATTTCGATAGGTATTGATAAACACAATAAAACTGCATTTTTACTTTTCCGAAATATTGAAATTTTTAAAATCGTATATAAGCGATTGTGGGCGTTAGAGGGGGCGTGGCACCTTTTTGAAACAAACTTGCGCTGCGTAGGAACTCCTAGAATCTGTATGCAAAATGCCAATCTTCTAGCTTTTATAGTTTCCGAGATCTCAGCGTTCATACGGACAGACGGACAGACAGACAGACAGACAGACGGACAGACGGACAGACGGACATGGCTAGATCGACTCGGCTAGTGATCCTGATCAAGAATATATATACTTTATGGGGTCGGAAACGCTTCCTTCTAGCTGTTACATACTTTTGCACGAATACAATATACCCTTTTACTCTACGAGTAACGGGTATAATAATGCCTAAGTTCATTGTTTTTTGGCCATCGTTGAACTATTTGTAGTTAGTTATGAGCGGAAAAGCATTTGCAAACAGGTTGCTATGTGTGGGCCAGAATGTAAGCTGTTTTGTGAACGAAAACATCAATGTTTGCAGCGAAGTCTCAGAATATGTTCTGCACTTCATAAATAATAACTAATATTAATTAAAAGTGTGCTATGTACTCCTATAAAGTTCCAAAGCTGATATAAATTACCAAAAATAGCACAAATTTGGGTTTGTTTACAAATTTGCCAAATTAATATTGGCTAGACAGAGGCGTAGTAAGAGCGGAGTGTGGGGTTCGGGAGGTTAGGCTCTCCCCCAGTCAGCATTATGTATACTATGTATACTCGTTATAGGATATGTTATAAAAGCTCAGATATGTTTTAAACTATTATCTTAAGCTATTTATTGTATTATTCTACAATAAGATTACAAGAACGCAATTTTACGCCACTTTTGCCGAATTAAAATCCCCCTTCGTTTATGTTGAGATGAGCAACTGCTCTTCAGTCAGCTGTTATTGGATGGTGGATGGTGGATGGAGTTCTGTGGGAACACGAGTTTCACATTCGTCAAAAATCCCAACCGTTTCAAACGGATGGACTCTATGGGAAGAGGCTATAAGAATAAAATGAAGAAGGCAAACCTTACAACTATTATTAAGCTTGCTAGTAGATCATTAAAAATTCAAAAACTATTAGACATTAGGAGTGCAAATAAAGTTGCACGTAAATCAATTCAACAATCAATGTGTTCTAACAAAAATGTTAAAATTCCTTGTGTAATTAATGTACCCGAAATTAAAATTTTTCTATCAATCGTGCCGATCTTGACAGCCCTTAGCGCTCTTGGTAGCAAGTGGTAGTGCAGCAATTGCAAAAACAATTAACAATGCACGAATGGCCAAAGAGGATATGGAGGAGAAGAGACGTCACAACAGGAAAATTGAAAGTGTTGCTGTCGGAGAAGGATTATATCTCAAGCCCTACAGAAAGGGTTGAATCTATAACCATCCATCTTAAGTCCTATAGTAAGGGAGGAGGAATTAAGAAACGAAAAAACTAGTTGCTCTGCTACCCAATAGACCACTATCAAATATCGACATAATAAATTTCCCTAAAAAATAGATCCCCCATTTTCGAGGGGTATTCTTGAGAGATCTACTCCCAGCGGCTCCAAAATGTCGGGAGTGTGGTATAGTAAACCTAGGTAGTGCACAATCAAGTGGTACATATTGGGTCGCATATAATAAAAATAAAAACAAGAGAGAACGCTATAGTCGGGTTGGTGTCCCGACTATCTTATACCCGTCACTCAGCTAAAGGGAGTGCGAGGGAGATGGATATATAAAATTATTTTGATTGCGCATAACTTTTTAATAAATGGTTCGATTTGAAAAATAAATTTCGATAGGTATATTTATACACAACAAAATTGCATTTATACTTCTCGGAAATCTTTAAAGGTGTGGGCGCCAGACACATTTTAAAATCGTTAGTGGGCGATTATGGGCGTTAGAGGGGGCTGAAATATACTTGCGATGCGTAGGAAGCCCAAGAATACGTGTGTGAAATCTCAACCTTCTAGCTTTTCTAGTTTCCGAGATCTCAGCGTTCATACGGACGGACGGACAGGCGGACGGACAGACGGACAGACGGACATGGCTATATCGACTCGGCTAGTGACCCTGATCAAGAATATATATACTTTATAGGGTCGGAAACGCTTCCTTCACCCAGTTACATACTTTTGCACGAACACAATATATCCTTTTACTTTCGATAGTTTTGGAAATCTACAGCCACCAAGAGAAGTTGTGAAATATTGTACTTGTGGGATAGAATACAATATAATAACGATCAGGTTCAACATTTTCATTCATTCCTAATTTCTTTTGAGGATTGGTTAATTTACATTTTGGGGTGATAATCAATGTATTAGTCCAAGTTAGTGTGAGTTCTGAATAGTATAAAAAGCGGAGCCGAAAGTCGTCTAGAGGAGAAGAATTTTGGATAAATCTTTAATATAATATCTTAACATATAAAACAGATATGAACAACATAAAAACAGCTAGTAAACAGCTAGTAAACCACTAAAAACCAATAACAGCTAAAAAACAGCTGGTAAACAACTAGAAACCCGCTAATAACAGCTAATAAACAACTAGAAACCAGCTAATAACAGCTAATAAACAGCTATTAGACAACTAGAAACCAGCTAATAACAGCTAGTGAACAGCTAATAACAATAACTTAATAACGTAAATTTAACAAAAAGACACTGCTATCGAAGACAAGGTTGCCGATCCTCAAGGCAGAGCGCAAAACAACAAATATTGGAGAATCTATTGCACTTGAGTTGGAGGAGCATATCTTGTACATGCCGTAAAGGTACAACTCTCTTCAGGATGATATTAATAATGAAATGATTGATGGAAAATTTTATGTTCATAAAAGTAACGACAATTTGTACTTAGAAATAAGTCAATAATAAAAAAATGTTTGACTTTTCTAAGAATATTACAATAAATACACCTTTTAAATTTGGTGGATAAAATATATTGATTCTATTTATTGGGGAGGAGGATGGCACATAAATATTATAGATTATGACAACAACACAACATTTTATAAAATTTACATATCTTCGTCTATAAAGTATTGTAAAATGAATACAATGAATATTCTGTCTCTGTTAACCAAAGCTAGATCTGCATTAAAGAGAAAATTCGATGATCGTAAACAAGAAAAAATAATGTGAATATACAATTAGAGGAAACTTTTAAACCCATTACCGAACCCTTACATGAACTTATTAGGGAAAATAAAAAACCAAAGTTATCTAATGTACTGGATAGTACAAAAGTAAAACGTGAATTGAAGCCAATTTAAAACAAGAAAGGAAGCTAGCTTCGGCCAGCCGAAGCCTTTATACCCTTGCAGATAAAAGAAATACCTTTTTAAGTTGTCAGAAATCAAAACGCCTCCTTCATGCAAAGTTATAATGAATTTTCTTATATTTGTTTGATTATTCGTATGGGAGCCTTAGGATATAGTGGTCCGATCCGGCTCGCTCCGACATATGTGCTACCTGCAATAGAAAGAAGACTTTTGGGAAAGTTTCATTGCGATAGCTTTAAAACTGAGAGACTAGTTCGCATAGAAACGGACAGACGGACATGGCTAGATGGACTCGGCTATTGGTGCTGATCAAGAATATATATACTTTATGTGGTCGGAAACGTCTCCTTCACTGCGTTACAATATCTGACTGAAATTATAATACCCTCTGCAAGGGTATAAATATGAGAGTGATGAGAGAGATATTAATGATTTGTACTTTACAACTAATGGGAAAGAACTCCAGTATACTTGAAATATAGATCAACCAAGGTCCATCAATGATAGTGATACTGATGACTTCTTTTCCCAGACGAATATCGAGGAAGATATCGATGTAGGAAAAGGAGAACGAAAAGGGTGATGAAGAAGAGACGGAACCTTTACCATTGTTTACAGGTGATGTCGATATGGGGATGGATACAGATAATATGAGTAATTTGACCAGAGAAAATGTGTTGGATAAAGGTTATGGACCTAAGAAAACTTCAAACAATTCATTAACATTGGGGGATCAAGAACTAAAAATTAAAGATAATAAAATTAAACTTTCTGGTGGAATGAGTTCTGATCTGACTCTTTTTCTATACTCTCTCATTTTTATACCCTTGGAGAGGGTATTATGATTTCAGTCAGACGTTTGCAACGCAGTGAAGGAGACGTTTCCGACCCCATAAAGTATATATATTCTCGATCAGCATCACTAGTAGTCGATCTAGCTATGGCCGTCTGTCCGTCCGTATGTCGGAACAAGCCGGATCAGACTACTATATCATATAGCCCCCATAGGAATAATCGTAAAAAAAATTTAAAAAAATTATATCTTGGGTGTTTTTTAACATATAACATTCTACTTTTGGAAATACCATTTTTTATCTAATTTTGAATTTCGAATTAAATTTTATCCAAATCCATATAGCTGCCATGTGAACAATCGGAAAATGAATGGGAATATAATATGAAATTTAACATTTGTGCGATTTGTAAATTAATAGAATTGATCTGAAAGGGTATATAAGCTTCGGCAGGCCGAAGCTAGCATCCTTTCTTGTTCTTAGTAAACCTGAAAACTATGGTGATCAAGATTTGAAAATGTATAAGAAGATTATATTAGAAACGAATATACTGTAAGCAGTGTATTGATTACGTTTAAGTGATTTATATACCGATAACTATTATTTATAAGTAATGTACCAATTCCGCCGTTTCAATAATATGTAAAACTAATATTGCTAAGAAGTATGGATTATGTGAGGATCGGAGAACGGTCACACTACCAAAAAGACAGAAAAACCACGCTAACCCACCGGGAAAATTCCTCTGGAAAATAACATACTTTCATCAGGTTTCTCCATATAAGCGGAAGGGACTCTGGTTTCAAAATTCACGGGGGTGACACAAAAAGTAAGGGGGAAATGAGGTTTCTATCTGGATCTCTGGCAGAAGAATGCAGGACAAAATCCACTGGTTTTTCGACTTCTCGCATTATAGATTTTCCACACGTGCTCAGTTATGGTTTTCCTCTATTTGCAATATCTGCTTTTCCACACCCTCCCAGTTTTGGTTTTCCAATACTTTGCAGTATCGGATTTCCCACAATAAAAAATAACTTTTTTTCATGTAATATTTGCATGTGTATTTAATAATAATATTTACAATCGAAGCATCGGAATTAAAAATTGTTAATGCCTGAAGCACTACCGGTTTTTGCTTGGCCGAATGCAGGTCTTAGGTATCCATGTCTTGTAAGCCTGTCTTCTGAAAATATCAAAAATAATTAAGATATGAATGTAAGACCAGGAATAATAAAAAGAGTAATTACCATTATTACATCTCCATATAAAATTAAGGGATCTTTCCAGAAATTTTGCCTAGTTTGCCATGGCCGTTCATTTACCCTCTGATCAGATGTTTAATGTCGGGGATGGGAATTATGAAAAGAAAAAATCACACACGGGAAATGCAAGCGCAACAGTTCTGGTCCCAAGAAGTCTCAATCGGCCTGGCTGAAATAAATGTAATATTTTGATTGAGTTAAACAACTAAGTTAGTACTGAAGTACTATTCATACAACCATTTAATGAACACCGCACACCATTTACCACTGGTGAAGATTAAAAACATTTCAAAAGACACTGAAATGCAGAGTTTGTGTTAAAGATAGCATCTGGTGGCTTATAATTATTAATGGCGAAAATATCTGTGGTACTAACCTCTGTAACGCTGAAATAAAGAGTATTAAGCAACAACATTTATGTTATCACTTACCTGTTTCTTGTTTTTTAGAATTGTCCGAACGATTTTTCACTTTTTTCACTTTTTTGGACGAAATGTAAAATGATGTGACCCTGCATCATATACTTGATAATACCAAAATGCAAAATGCAGATAAATTTGGTGTAAATTTCGTTGTAAGTTAGGGTCACACCTGCCACGATCTGACGATCAAATTATTTTAATTTCACAGAAAATGTTTAAAAATATAAAAAACAATAATATTTTTCTTTGTAATTTTATGGTATAAATGTGATCAAATTTTGTAATCGTCTTACCACATTACCCACATTTATTCTTATTATTATGTGTAAAAATTGTGAGTAAAATAAATTAAAATCATCAATAAATATTATGATTATAGACATTATGATTATAGTATTTAGTTTAATTTATTTGATTAAAAATTATTAATATTTTTTCTACGAATTTTAAAATTACTAAAAATTAAAGATAAATGTGAAAACAAGATTTTTGGTTTTGGTGTAAATCATAGGATTTTTGAATATTATAAGTTTGTGATTTTTTTGTTAAAAAATATTATAATCGTAGTGCCACAGAAATCACACAGCGCATAAGTGGCCTAATATTGATGCTACTCAGAAACCCACCCCCATTTAACGCTCAGAAATTATCTATCCCCACACCGCCGCCTGCAAAAAGGAACAGAATTTCAAGAACACAAAAACCAACTTCTCACTTTCCTGCTGGGAACCCAAGAATATAAAATAAAAGTGAAAATAACAAATAAAACTAAATAAGAACTGCGGTTACAACTTCAGAAGTGGGATAGACACCTTTTAAACATCCGCCTACATATACATTTTGGTTATTTAAAAACACGCAAGTTTTTTTTTTCTAATAATTACGCTTTAGCGTACGACGCCATTTTGAAATGGACAAATCGAATCCGCTCATGACCCCGTTTTCTACCACTGAAAATGAGGAAGCCCTTAAGTGGATTTTGGATTTTGAGAGAATCTGCAGAGACGTTAATGAATGTACAATTTTTCAATTACGTTGCGTGCAAATGCTGATGAAACCAGGAACAGATGCCGACTTGTTCCTGCGTGTCGATCGATCAAACACTTACGACAAATTTAAGGAAAATTTCGTTAAGACATTCGGTCGTGGCAGTTCAACTGCTGATATTGTACTGTTGTTAAAGGAGACCCTTTTCAACCCCGGGAAAAACTCCGTTATGGGATACATACTCCTCATGGAGGAAATTGCTATGCGTGCTAGCATCGACGAAAAATTGACAGTCCAGTTCATAATTAATGGTTTTCGCGATCGTTCAGCCAATATCGCTCTATTGTACACGGAAACAACAATTGGACAATTGAAGGAGTTGGCACGGAAATATGAAAACCTAAAAAAGAAGTCCCATAGAAGAAGAAATCTCATTGTTTGTTGTACCCAGCAACTATGTTGCAACTAATGTTCTTTTAGGCCGTAAGTTTCTGGAAAAATTTGGAATAAAATTGATTTCTAAAGATACGATAAAAGAAATTATGGAATGGAATTTATTTGAGAATAGTGAATCATTGAACAGATTGAACAGTGACAGTGAACCATTGAAAAGAGTAGTGAATATTGAACCATTGAAAATATTAAAGAACAGTGAAACATATCGAGACAGTGAACCATTGAAAAGAGTAGTGAATATTGAACCATTGAAAATATTAGAGAATAGTGAAACATATCGAGACAGTAACGAAATGATAAGCAATAGAAACTTTGAAGTATTATTTGAAGAAAGTGATATCGATAGTAATGACAGCATACCATATATATATAGTATTGATGTATTTAAGGATGATGAAAGTTTTGACATTGACCCGCAGTTGAGTGATAGAGATCGAAGTGAGCTCAGTGAAATAATAAGATTGAATTACTTATGTTTATCCAACATCCCAGCAATCCAACATAGTTATGAAATGAGGCTAAGGCTTAAGTCGGAAGAACCTGTACGCTCTGTTCCAAAAAGACTTTCATATCACGAAAAGAAAGAAGTAGATTTTAAAATTGATGAGTTATTGAAAAAAGGATTTATAAGAGAAAGCAATTCGCCCTATAGTTCCGCTATTGTGCTTGTTAAGAAGAAATCTGGGGAAAAACGTATGTGTGTAGATTATAGACAACTTATTAAAATAACTATTCGTGACAGATACTCGCTTCCCCTAATAGATGACTGTTTAGAGAGATTAGAAGGAAATCAATATTTTACACTTTTAGATTTGAAAAGTGGATACCACCAAGAGAAAGTAGCAGAAAGTTCAGTTCAATATACAGCTTTTGTAACAACCTCCGGTCAATATGAATACACAAGAATGCCTTTCGGACTTATGAATGCACCCGCAGTATTCATGAGATTTATTAATTTTATTCTGCAACCGTTGATTCGAGAAGGAAATGTAGTAGTTTACATAGAAGATATTGCTATAGGTTCAAAGACATTGAAAGAACATTTTACGACGGTAGGAAGAGTATTAAGAATTTTGGCAGCATATCGATTAGAAATAAAAACAAGAGAGAACGCTATAGTCGGGTGCCCCGACAATCAGATACCCGTTACTCAGGTAAAGGGAGTGCGAGGGAGATGGAGATAGAAACTTTGAACACGCATAACTTTTTAACGAATGGTCCGATTTGAAAAATTTCTTCTACATTTCGATAGGTATTGATAAACACAATAAAACTGCATTTTTACTTTTCCGAAATATTGAAATTTTTAAAATCGTATATAAGCGATTGTGGGCGTTAGAGGAGGCGTGGCACCCTTTTGAAACAAACTTGCGCTGCGTAGGAACTCCAAGAATCTTCATGCCAAATACCAATCTTCTAGCTTTTATAGTTTCCGAGATCTCAGCGTTCATACGGACAGACGGACAGACAGACAGACAGACAGACAGACAGACAGACAGACAGACGGACAGACGGACAGACGGACATGGCTAGATCGACTCGGCTAGTGATCCTGATCAAGAATATATATACTTTATGGGGTCGGAAACGCTTCCTTCTCCCTGTTACATACTTTTGCACGAATACAATATACCCTTTTACTCTACGAGTAACGGGTATAATAAATAAATGCCAATTCGCTTACAAAAGCATTGCATTTTTAGGGTACACACTCAGTGAAAAAGGGATAAGTCCGAATTACGAGCACACATCAACTATTAAACATCTTCCGATTCCGAAAGATCGCCATGATATGCAAAAATGTTTAGGATTATTTTTGTACTTTAGGAGATTTATTCCGGCTTATTCAAAAATAGCTAAACCATTGCAAGAGCTCACAAAAGTAGGTGTTAAGTACGAACTCAATGAGGATTGCATCAATACTTTCGAATATCTTCGGGAGAAATTAATTTCATTTCCTATATTATCGTTGTACAATCCAAATCGAGAAACGGAATTGCATTGCGACGCAAGTAGCGAGGGATTTGGTGGAATCCTATTACAAAAACAGGATAATAACAATTTCCATCCAACAGCTTAATTTTTAACAAAAAGCATCAAAACTAGAGGCAAGATATGAAAGCTTTAGATTGCTGTAGTTCACTCATTACGAAAATTCAGAATATACCTAGAAGGAATTCCATTTAACATAGTAACAGATTGTAATGCAGTAGTTTTATGCCTAGGGAAAGGACGCCTTAACTCAAGTATTGCCAGATGGGCTTTAGAATTAGCAAACTATAATTATACCCTTAAGCATCGTAGTGGAAAATATATGAATCATGCTGATACATTGAGTAGATACCCTTCAGCTTTAAATGAGAATTTTGAATATAAACCTGTTGTGAATATTCAAAAAAGTGACAATAAAGACCAAATAGTTTTAGTAATTGACAGTGAAGACATCATAGTCTTATAGTAAAATTAAAAGAACAATTAGAACTTGGAAATGTGAAAAATTGTATATTTAACGATGGAATTGTTTATAGATTATGTGAGAATGATATTAATTTGTTATATGTACCAGCTGAAATGGAATCCCATATAATTCGGAGAGCTCATGAAATATTATGTCATTTAGGTACTGAAAAATGTTTGAAGGAAATAATGAGACATTATTGGTTTCCAAACAGTTATGTAGAAAAAGAAACATTTGTTAGTAAATATTGACGGATTTACCTAATTTGTTAAATTGTTTCCTGTAAACTCATTGAGTACGAAAGAAGTCAACATGTGTTTTTCGAAATACTTTCAATACTACAGTCGACCACGTAGAATCATAAGTGATAGGGGTACATGTTTTACGTCATTAGAGTTTGCTAAATTTTTATTAGAAAACAATATTGAACACGTTAAAGTAGCAACTGCGTCACCTCAAGCGAACGGTCAGGTGGAGAAAGTAAAAAGAACAGTTAAAGCAATGTTAGCTAAGACAACTGGACCAATTAGGCACGAGGACTGGAGCAAACTCCTGGTTAGGGCTGAATATGCCATTAATAATTCAGTGCGAAGGAATTACCCTCAGTATTATTATTTGGATTTCAGCAAAGAGGTTGCAATATTGACGCATTAACAGAATATTTAGATGATAGAAATGATAGACCACAGTGGGATTTAGGAAAATATCTTATCTTCTTATCTTCAGATAAAATAAAACAGTGTCAGAAAAGAAGCAAGGAACATTTTCAGAAAAATCACCAAAGTCATGTAGAATTCGAAGAAGGTGATTTTGTTGTAATGAGAAACATTGACACCAAAATTGGTACAAATAAAAAATTTGTACCGAAGTACAAAGGACCATACGTCGTTAAAAGAATTTTGCCAAACCTTAGATATGTTATAAGTGATATAGAAAATTGTCAAATTAGTCAAATTCCCTATGATGGAATTGTAGAAGCATGTCGGTTAAGGAAATGGGCAGATTGGCGTAATCAGTGTGAAATTAACTCCTAATAAATGTGAAGTAATCTATTTATATATTTAAATAATTTATACCTTAATTATGAACCAAAATTTTACAATTTAACTTTTTATTATTATTAATTATAGAAGCGAACTCGTTGTGAAAAACCACGCTAACCCAAAAATATAAAATAAAAGTGAAAATAACAAATAAAACTAAATAAAAACTGCGGTTACAATACATAGATATAAAAATTGTTAGACAACAATTTCACTCCTACAACATCAACTCCACTTCGCTCAAAAACAGGTTTAGGTTACATGAGTATAGGAAATAAAAGGAAGGAAAAAGATGGTAGGTAGGTAGCAGTGGTGAGGTCTTCTCTGAGCACCTCCAAGTAGAGCTGAGCTCCGTTTTGATCCCCACCCTCATAAAATGTTGTGTCCGCGTTCTCTTCAGTACCAGCCTGCGTCATTTAGAAAACCTAGGATTGCAGTTATCCTCTGCTTTCCTATTTTTCCCAATGATTCCAGCTGATACGCCCCGAAGTATCTCGCCCTGAAAGGGTTTAGTGCTGGGCAATGACACATCATGTGCTCAGGTGTCATCTGTGTGTCTGTTTATTTGCAGTTTCTGCACTTAGCGTTGTACGGAATGCCCATCTTCATGGCTTGCGTGCCAATGGCCCAATGGCCTGTGATGAGTGCCGTGATCCTACTAATATCCCTTTTACTTTTGGTTATTAGCTCTCGAGTTCTCTTGCTATTGACGATTGGCCAGCAGAGCTTTGATCTCCTGAGACCCTCCTTTTCCGACCAACTTTTACTGGCTTGTGTTTTGTAGTTTTCGTGAATCCTTGCTTGGACTGTATTTAGGGATTCAGGTAGACTAGTTGTATAGGAGTCGTCTGCCGACCCCATTCGTGCAAGTTCATCCGCCTTTTCGTTTCCTGGTATATCATTGTGCCCTGGCACCCATGTTATTTGTATATGGTTGTTTGTTGCTAGTATGTTAAGGGCCGACTTACAATCGGCTACAAGTGTCGAGTTGGTTCTTGCTGCTGCGAGAGATTTGATAGCCGCTTGGCTATCACAGTATATCCTTACCTTGGTATTCCTGAGGCATTGCTGAATCGAAAACTTGGCTGATTCTGGGAGGTGGAATTTCGATTCTATCCTTCAGCTTTCAGCCCCTACACCACAATCCATCTTGGAGCCGTCAGTGTAGAGTGATAGCTCATCTTGTCTGGTTACTCTGTCATCCTCCCAGTCTTCCCTCGTTGGAAAGGTAGTCGTGAATCCGTTTCCAAATCTTATCTCCGCTGTCATATAATCCGTTTTGTTCTTTGCCAGATAGTTACTGTCCTCTAAGATACGGCAGTGCCCTGTGTGGTGGCCTTACAGCATTTACTTGCCTTCAGTCTGGCCGCACTCTGCGCTGCCGTATCCTTTATGAAAAGTTCTATAGGCGTTATATCCAGAATAGTGTTCAACGCGGCAGCCGGGCATGATCCTAATGCCCCTGTAGCTCCTGCGCAAGCTGATCTCTGTATTCTTGTCAGCTTGGTAATATTGTATGCTCTTGTCAGGGCTGGCCACCAGACTAGTGCCCGTATGTGAGAATTTGGCTTACCACTGCTGTGTAAAGCCATAATATTATCTTAGGGTGTATACCCCAGTTTTTGCCAAACATTTTCCTGCACGAGTAGAATGATATACTGGCCCTTTTTACTCGCTCCGTGTTGTTCTGTTTCCACGAGAGCTTTGGGTCTAGTATCACTCCTAGGTACTTAGGTACTGGTTTGATGTATGTTGGAATCTTTGTTCTTCGCGTGAAGAGCATTAGTTTGGTTTTACTCGGGTTTATACCTAGTCCGCAATTTGCCCATTCATTGAGTCGGGTAAGGGCCCCCGTCATTATGTTACTAATAACATCTGGGAATGGTCCTGATACTAGCAGCACTACGTCGTTTGCGTAGGCTACTACTTTAACTCCTCCGCTATTCAGGTCTCTCAATATGTCGTTCATGTTAATAAGCCAGAGCAGTGGCGGTAGAACCCCGCCCTGAGGTGTGCCTCTCTTTACAAAGCGTGTGAGGTAAGTGCCACTCAGTTCGGCTGTTATCGTCCTGCTCGTGAGCATAACTCCTCCAAGCTCTGATGTCTCCTTCACTGCCGATCGAGTTGAGGGAGCTCAGTATGGATTCGGCGTTTACATTATTGAACGCACCTTCTATATCTAAGAAGGTGGCCATCGTATATTGGTTAAAAAGTAGCGATTTTTCTATGTGGCAGACTACTTTGTGTAGTGCCGTTTCTGTCGATCTGCCCTTTCGGTACTGAGCGTCCGATAGATGCTGCTTCTCGGTGTTTTCCCGGATATGAATATCGATCATTCGTTCCAGCGTTTTCATTAGGAAGGAGGTAAGGCTGATCAGCCTGTAATCCTTTGCTAGGATATTACCTCTTCTTCCTGGTTTTGGTATAAACACAACTTTGGCTTCTTTCCATAGAAGCGGTATGTGTGTTAGTCTGATGCAAGCTATGTAAATGGCTTGCAGCCTCCTACTGATGCTGACCTGTGTTGCTTGAAGCATTGCCGGGAAAATGCCGTCTGGCCCCGGACTCTTATATTTATCGAAAGATTTTATCGCCCATTTGATTCTTTCAGTGGTTATGATATCCTTTGTGTGTGTTGGTTGATGAGCCCTCTGACCTACAGTAGGTGCTGGCTTTTCTCAAAGGTGGCCTGGAAAGTGTGTATCCACCAGTGTCTCTATGGATTCTTCCACTGTTGTAGTCGCTGATCCGTCTTGTTTGTGTAATACAGTTGGGCTGTTATACCATTTGGCAAGGACCTTGCTCAGTCTAGCCGAGTCTTTTATACCTTCGAGCGATTCGCAGTAAGTCCTCGAAGAGTCTTTCTTGGCTGCGTATATCGCTTTTTTGAATGCTTTTTGTGCTTTTTTGTATGGCTCCCATTCCTTGGTAGCATAGCTTAAGTTATAGGCTTTTCTTGCCCTCTTTCTCAGAGTGCATAGCTCTTTGGTCCACCATAAAGGGTGTTGTTTTTTAGAGTACGAAACCTTGCATGTTTCCTTATATGCATTGTTTAGAATGTTTGTTAGGTCCTCTACTTTCTTGTCCAGGGTCGTCGTAGAGCTTTGTACCCGTATTCTTCTGTTACTAACTTTCGAGTAGACAATCTTACCGAATTTGTCCCAGTTTGTTCTACGGGGGTTACGTTTCGGTTCCGGTTTGCTAATCGGAATCGAAATTTCAAAGAAAATGTACCTGTGATCTAAAAAGGAATTTTGTTTCGACATGTAGGGGTATGATATATATCCCTATTAATGAATAACCATACTGTGTGGTATGGTATTATGTTTACACAAAATAGTTTGTAGTTTTATTTCACAAGTTTTATCTGGTCAGGATCACTGCTGGCATTCAACTAAAACTCGCTCTCAGCTCACGACTCGAACCAACCCCCGACTCTCTGAGAGAGTGTGAGCGCGATGAGATCGAAAGAGAGAGAGAGCACAGTGAGAACAGGCTCTACAACAACAACAATGTACACTAACATTATAGAAGAATGATCTAGAAGGAGTACAGTAACTTATACACACATACATACACAATGTAGCGAGAACTTAGCTATAAACAAGAGCGAACGCTATAGTCGGGTTGGTGTCCCGACTATCTAATACCCGTCACTCAGCTAGAGGGAGTGCGAACGCTGTACTCGGGTTGGTGTCCCGACCATCTAATAATCGTAACTCAGCTAAAGGGAGTGCGAGGGAGATAGATATATAAACAATTTTGACTGCGTATAACTTTTTAATGAATGGTCCGATTTGAAAAATGTCTTCTACATTTCGATAGGTATTAATAAACACTATAAAATTGCATTTATATATTTTTAAAATCTTAAAAGATGTGGCCTCCAGACACATTTGAAAATCGTTTATGGCGATAGGCGTTAGGGGGGGCGTGGCACCTCGATGAAACATACTTGCGCTGCGTAGGAAGCCCAAGAATATGTGTGTGAAATCTCAACCTTCTAGCTTTTGTAGTTTCCGAGATCTCAGCGTTCATACGGACAGACAGACGGACAGACGGACATGGCTAGATCGACTCGGCTAGTGATCCTGATCAAGAATATATATTCTTTATAGGGTCGGAAACGCTTCCTTCTCCCTGTTACATACTTTTGCACAAATACAATAAACCCTTTTACTCTACGAGTAACGGGTATAAAGAGCGCTCATCAGTCTGAATCCACACTCCACAAGTATCTCGTTTTGCTTAGCGCCGAGAGTCCTCCTTCTTTATTTGATTCCAGCTAATCGGGGGCCGTACATCTTGCCCAATTTGGCATCCTGATCAGCCATTTGACAGGGGGTCCCGGGGGTCCGGCTCATGCGGTCAATTTCGCCCCCGAAGATCGCATTCCAGTTTCTAAAAAGTAAACAAATTCCGGTTAATGAAACATCAAAGAAATTTAATTGAATTATACATACTAACCATTTGCAAAATTAAATAAACAGCACACAATTTTTCACTTTGTACATAGTTTCACGTTTTTCGTAGAATGCCAGTGTTACCGCGGCAAATCACACATGAAATACATTTAATACCATAAAAAATACCATAAATACTCACAAATTGAGAATTCACAGACATACTATTTTTTCGAAGACTTTTCGATGTCCCGTTTGATATGATAAACATATCAATCTTTCAAGTGTTCATATTAATACTTTACGGATTCATATCAACATTTGTAATTGATAAGATTTCGTATCATATTGTTGTGAATTCGTATTACATTTATATGGAAAAATTTATATGTACAAATTGAGGAGACAATATCAATCTGGTATTGTTCCGTTTTTTTCTCTGTGTGCAGTCTTTACATTTACAATTCTTTAGATACATTTATAGCTTTTTACGTTAGTCAATCCAATGCTTAATATTTTGACTACTCCACACTCCTTCCACATCTTTTATTACATACCTATCATTTCTCAAAACTTTATCTATAACTTTCTTGCGACTCCTACTGCATTATCAAAATTTTTCACCATAATATAATCTCCGACTTTGTACTCTAAACTATCTTTCCTTTTCTCGTTATATCTTCTTTCGTTGTCATTTTGTAATTTGATTTGCGATTCCACTCCATTTTTCCTAATTTTGTCTAAATCTCTAACCTCTCTAACATCTCTAACATTATCTAAATCTTCTAACTTTTGCCTCAGTTCATCAATAACTTTTCCTTTCTGTTCGATTCCAAACAACATTTTACTCGGCATTTGTGAAATGCTTCTTTGCTTTGTGTTGTTCAATGAAAATTCAACATCCTCAACAACTGTATCCCAATGCAGTCCTTTTTCCGGATCTGCTAATTTAGCTATCATTGGCCCTATTATTCGATTAATTCTTTCCACCTGCCCATTGGCCTGAGGTGACCCAGTCGCAATTTTTACGTGCTTAATATTATATTCTTCGACAAATTTTCCAAACTCTTCCGATGTAAAACAGCTACCTCTGTCCGAAACGATACATGTAGGCCTGCTATACGACCTAAAATAATCTTTCATTGCTATAATGACTTCTTTTGTGTTCGTCGTCTTTGTTGCATATAGCCTAACATATTTAGTAAAACCGTCTATCACCACAAACAGATGTTTCTTTGATCTTCCATTATCAACCGGTCCGTAATGATCGATATGTATAATTTCGAATGGCACATTTCCTTTTGGTATGTTGTGCAACATTCCTTCCCTTTTCCTGACTTCGGCGAATATGCCACACATCTCAAACAATTATCAATATGCCTAACAACTTTCTCTTTCATATTCGGAAACCAATACGTCCTAACAATAGCATCCATAACCTTATCTCGTCCTAAATGACCTAATTCATTGTGATATTTGTATAATATCTTGTCCTCCATTTCTCTTGGCACACAGAATAACAATTTCCCATCATTTGATTTTCTATAAATAACTCCATTCCTCATCTCAAACATTTTATCTTCCTCTTTTTCTAACTTCTTCCTAACATCTTTTAACTTCTCATCTTTCGCTTGACAAATAACTAAATTGTCTTTAAAATTCGTTTCAACTACCAGTATGTTCGTATTCCTACTTAATGCGTCCACGTGTTGCATAAGTTTTCCAGATTTATGCACTAACTCAAAGTCATATTCAAGCAATTCTAATGCCCATCGTGCAATTCGAGGGTTTAACTCAATCCTATTTAATGTCAACGTCAGTGAGTTACAATCAGTAACTATTCTAAACCGTCTACCCTGCACATAAATTCTAAATCTTCGTAGAGCATAAATGATCGCTAATGTTTCAAGTTCAAAACTGTGATATTTTGCCTCGTCTTTTGTTGTGGCCTTTGAAAAATAAAAAATAGGGTGCAACTTTTTATCCTCTTTTCTTTGTAGTAATACCGCCCCAAAACCTTGTGCGCTTGCATCTGTATGTAATTCTATCTCGTCTTTGTAATAATATAATCCTAACACTGGAGCTTCCACTAACATTTTCTTAAGCATCTCGAAACATTGTAATTCCTTTTCTTCAAACGCAAACTCTTTATCTTTCTTTAACAAGTCATATAATGGCTTTGCGATCATCGAAAAATTCTTAATGAATCTCCTAAAATACGAACATAATCCTAAAAAGCTTTTAACACCATGCACTTTATCTGGAACAGGGAAATCTCTAACCGCTTCTATTCCTTTGTCATTAGCTTGTATTTCTTTGCTAGTTATTAAAAATCCTAAATATTGCACACTTGCTTGTAGAAACTCACACTTGTCCATTTTCAATTCTAGTTTGTTCCTTGCTAAACGATCAAAAACTTCCCTAAGAACCTTTAAATGTTCCTGTATCTCTTTACTGGCGATCATAATATCGTCCATATATATTACTACCTTACCATCCCTTATCATATCTGCAAAAATTGTATTAATAAATCTCTGGAATACCGCCGGAGCATTTTTTAGCCCCATTGGCATCCGCATGAACTCAAATTGTCCTAATGGCGTCATAAATGAAGTATATTTAATTGAGTCACTATCCACGAACACATGAAAATAGCCATGTTTTAAATCTAATTTCGAAAATATTGTTTTATTTACCAAAGTGTCTAACAAATCGTCAATTAAAGGTAAAGGATAGTTATCTTTAACCATTGTCTTATTAAGTTTTCGATAATCCACACATAGTCGTAAGTCCCCTGTTTTCTTTTTTACTAACACTATTGGAAATGCGTACTCCGATTGACTTGGTCTTATAATTCCCTCGTTTAAGTATTCATCTAATATAACCTGTAACTTTTCTTTTTCTGTATAAGCTAAACGTCTGGGCGAACAACTGAAAGGTTTTGAATCCTCTAATCTTAGTTTTATTTCACATCTAACTTCGGGTTCCTTTGGTCTTAGTTTATTTACATAACCACTTTCTACCATTCTAACAAACTGACACCTAACATTCTAACTCACTTGATTGCCAATTTTGTAATCTGGACTTTCATCTGTTATATTAATATTAAACAATTCCTTTTCCAATAAATTTATTTCATTTGCGTTCATGAAATTTTCTTCATCTTTAACCTTACTAAAAATTTCTTTAATCATTTGCCTATTATCGCTCATTTCATCACTTAACATACCGCTAACTATCTGATTTTCATTACTAACACTAATTATCTGATTTTCATTACTAACACTATCACTAATTATTTGATTTTCATTACTAACATTTGAAGGGTTTTCCATGCTCTCAACAGTAACCATTTTCAAGGAGTCGAGGTTTAAATTAATATTACATGCTTCCATAAAATCTCTTCCCAGTATTACATCATGACTCATAGACATGTTCGCCACAATAACTAAATGAAAATGTATTTTATTTAAATTCTTCTTAACGTAACATAATATTCTTCCATACGTTTCTAGATAACTTTTATTTAATCCATGGTATAAACTTAAAACAGGTAATTTGCAGACATTTTCTGGTACTTTGGATATTTTTATCAATGAATTCGGGCTTCCTGTATCTATGAGGCATTCTGTAATTAACCTGGTATTAGAATTGTTCATAAAATTAATTTCAAAGTATCTTACATAATTGTTATTGCCTCCGGTTTTATTTTTGTTTTTCAAACAAGTTGCCACAAAGTGTCCCATCTCCCCGCACGCATAGCACGATCCCTTCTCCCGTTTCGATTTCCTGCATTCGGATGCCCAGTGTCCTTTGGCATTGCAATTATAACAGCGCGTCCCTTTGTTATCCTTGAAGTCCACTGTGTCATCGGTTTTCCAACTCCAAACTGATTTGGGCAAGCTAACATCGGCAAATGCTCGCTTTATTTGTCTAACATTTTTAAAACATTGAATGTGCGCCTGATTACGCAGCCCTTGATTTGGAATTCCTTCAATAATGCAGCCTACCATTTCTTCTGCATCCATATTAATGCCCTGAGCAAGCATTACTTTGTCATCCGCATAACTTCCAAAAGTTTCACCGGCACTCCATTGGCGATTCTCAAATTTGCGCCTTAGCTCCAGTTTCGAAGTCTTTTGGCCAAACATTGAAATCAGTTCGGCAGTTAGCTCTTCAAGTGGTAGCAAAACACGCCCTGAATTTGCGTGCAGCCAAGCATTAGCTTTACCTTTAATCTTGCTGACCATCAACATTTTTATATAGTTTCCAGTTATACCATAGATGCTTGCGATGTTATACATCCATTTGCGAGCACATGATTCGCCCGCAAACTCACACAACACTTGCGTAGCCATTCCCAAAGAAATTTCTATACTTTGATTAAAATTGTTCTCCATCTTGTTGAAATTCTCTCCAGCTTGGTTCTGCATGTTTACTTCTGCACAGTTTTGATTTCTGCCTCCAACTTCGTTCTGTTCGCCGTCTCTTTCGTAGCTTCTTTCACATCTTGTTTCTTTGCCAATGATGCCTCTCTTTCTGGCAATGCTGCCACTAATTTCGGCAATGCTGCCCATAATATCTTCATTCTCCTCGCCAGCTTCGCTTTCGTTTTCGTTTTCTCCATATTCGCTGATATATTCGCCAACTTTTCCATCGTCTTCGCCTTTGTCATTCTTTTCGCCTGCTTTGTTCTTGCCTTCTCCATCTTCGCCATTACTTTCGTCGCCTTCTTCTACTTCGTAATCCTCTTTGCCGCCGTCTTCGTTGTTACTTTTACCGCCGTCCTCTTCCTCGAAATTCTCGATGCCGCCGTCTTTGCCGTTACTTCTATCGTCGTCTCGTTCTCTTTCTTATTACGCATTTCATCAAACTTATTGCGTATTTCGCTCGGTAATTTGTTTAAACGTAAAATTAACTCCCGTTTCGTACCGGTCGTTGAACACTTTAATACACTTAACCATCGTTTTAATTGTTCTATCGATGCTTCGTTCAAATCCATTTTGTTTTATTAACTTTTCACTTTCTTAGTTTTTCTAATTTTAGTTTTTAATTTATTTGGCTCGTGATCGGCTGATATATCCCTATTAATGAATAACCACACAGTATAATATATGTTTACACAAAATAGTTTATAGTTTTATTTCACAAGTTTTATCTGGTCAGGATAACTGCTGGCATTCAACTAAAACTCGCTCTCAGCTCACGACTCGCACCAACCCCCGACTCTCTGAGAGAGTGTGAGCGCGATGAGATCGAAAGAGAGAGAGAGCACAGTGAGAGCAAGCTCTACAACAACAACAACGTACACTAACATAATACAAGAATGATCTAGAAGGAATACAGTAATTTATACACACATACATACTAATACGTAGCCATCCTGCTACAGACATCCACTTGTCAACCTTATATTTACTAAATTCTGTCTGTAAAGTGAGGTCTAACACCTCTTCCCATCCCTGAAATTCACTAGTGCTTGGGAATATAAAGGTGGATGTGTTACCTCTTTACATATGGTGATGTTGCGGCAAATAATATTATCAAAAAGAGACTCACCCCTTTTGTTAGTTTCCGAGCTTCCCCATAGTGTGTGCCTCGCGTTAGCGTCGCATCCGAGCACCAGGGTCGTCTTAGTGTCATCCGCCCATTGCAGCAGCTCAGGTGGAGCCGGTTCATTATCATCCGGCTCTGCCAGGAAGACCTTGATCTTGGCCTTCCGTAGGCCGTACCGGATGGTGTAGTCGGCCTTCTCAAGCCGCGGCAGGCAGCGCTGGTTGATGAGGAAGAGGTACGGCTGGCTCGTCTTCATCTCCTTCTCTACTTTGAGTATCGCCCAGTCCTCTGTGTGCACTTCTGGGTTCTAATCCCCCATGCATTTCCAATTTTGGCTATGCATTCCGCCAGGAAGGACCTTGAGAACGAGTCATCGCACTTGATCACCCGGTGCCCCCTGACCATGTCCGACGAGTCGAAGGAGGGGATCGGACCATTTGGCACGGCTGACAGCCTTTCAGCTATCATGTCGGCCACCTTGACCTCGATCTCCTCTGCGATCTCCGCAAGGCATCGAGTCTTGTCCTCCGCATCGCGCTGGTCAGTCTTGCCCTCTGCCTCATTTTTGGCAATCTTGCCGAGAATGAAACGAGCCCGACTGACCTTGGCCTTGCGCTGCTGATGCATAGCAGTGGCTGCCTTGGTGGTACCTGGCTGGATTCCGCTGTTGTGTGGGTTGATGTTCTTGGTGTCTAGTGGGGTGCTGGTCTTAGCAGCCCCTTCCGTTCCCATCGGAGCCGGAGCACCCTGGATGGGTGTTCGCTGCCCTTCCTCTATGGTAGCGGAAACGGTTTGGGGTTTAACCTCCCCCGTGAGGTCCGAAGCTACGGGGTTGGGTTTCATTTCCCGCGTTGCTCGACCAGGCAAGCGCGGAGGGTCTGAGGGTTGTTTGGGCTCTATGAAAAAGTCGACCGTGACTCCACCCCAAAGCCACGGCAAGGCCACTTCCGACCCAGGGTTGCCCGGCCCTGGGAAGGCTCCGTTTAAACACAGCTGGACTTACCCCTCAGCTGCGAACCTGAAAGTCAGTGGGCACGGGTCGCTTGAAACGCCTGACTTGAGGGTAGGCACTATAAAGACCTACCCAGGTCCGCCCGACTACGATTTGTCAGCATCCATAGTCATAGCTAGAATATGGACCTGCTTTTAGCCGCACTCACGGGGAGAGTATAGTCGCACTACCATCGGTGCACACAGTTACGACAGGGGACGAGTTCCCCGTTGGTCCCCCTGTGTACCAGACAGCTGACGGCTAGGAAATAGATAACTAAGAATAAAATGAAGAAGGCAAACTCTTCATCTATCATTAATCATGTTACTAGATCATTAAAAAAGCAAAAACCGTAAGACATTATGAGTGCAATTAAAGTTGCACGTAAATCAATTCAACAATCAATGTGTTGTAAAAAAAATGTTAAAATTCCTTGTGTAATAAATGAACCCAAAATTGTAGGTTTTCTACCAATCGCGCCGATCTTGACAGCCCTTAGCGTTCTTGGTAGTTTAGCAGTGCAGCAATTGCAAAAACAATTAACAATGCACGAATGGCCAAAGAGGATATGGAGTAGAAGAGACGTCACAACAGGAAAATTAAAAGTGTTGCTATCGGAGAAGGATTATATCTGAAACCCTACAGAAAGGGTTGAATTCATAACCATCCATCTTAAGTCCTATAGTAAGGGAGAAGGAATTAAGAAACGAAAAAACTAGTTGCTCTGCTACCCAATAGACCACTATCAAATATCGACATAATAAATTTCCCTAAAAAATATATCCCCCATTTTCGAGGGGTATTCATGAGAGATCTACTCCCAGAGGCTCCAAAATGTCGGGAGTGTCATATAGTGAACCTAGGTAGTGCACAATCAAGTGGTACACATTGGGTCGCATATAATAAAAATGAAAAAAATATACATTATTTCGATAGTTTTGGAAATCTACAGCTACCAAGAGAAGTTGTGAAATACTTGGGGGATAGAATACAATACAATTACGATCGAGTTCAACATTTTCATTCATTCCTACTTTTTTTTGTGGATTGAGTAGAGTCATAACCGGTATATTTAAATGGTTAGTTTACATTTGGGGGGGGGGGGGGGGGGTGATAATCAATGTATTAGTCCACGTATGTATGAGTTCTGAATGGTATAAAAAGCGGAGCCGAAAGTCATCTAGAGGAGAAGAATTTTGGATAAATTTTAAATAAAATATCTTAAAGTATAAAACATAGAAACCGGGGACGGATTTGGGGACGGTTGGTTTAGAAACCAACCGATCAAAACCGTAGGTGTCACAGAAATTCGAGAGATTTCCTTTTTTCGGAAAATTTACCGAAAAACGACCAGGGCTGGATGCATACACTAAATATCGAATATTCTATAATTATCGAATTTTAATTGACTTATTTGGACTATTTCCCAATAAGTTTTAAACTTAAATTATGTTTTTCTTGCTAAATTACAAAAAGAATATGTGTTTAAAGCGCATATTGTATACAATAAATGAAATAAATGAAAAATTTGAATTACCCGCCAGGGTACATATTGCATCCCTAAACAGCGGTTTGCCGCGGCTGCGTTGGTTTATTTACATTTGTAAGTTGGCAAGAATTTTAAAAGCGAACCAAAATGCCATTTGAGTGAACTCTTGCTTTAGGGTACTTGTGAAGGCATAAACTGCGAGAGGCTAGGATGCAGAGGAGAATCCTCAGAAGCGGTTTTACATGGTAGTCCATGGGGATTTAACTCATTGGCAGGTCAGTCGAGCCCCACCCCGCATTACTCCGATCAGGTTAATTTTTTTTTCAAAATTTCGTGCTAATTTGGTGCTAATTTCGGGCCTAATTCGCGAATTTCGTGCTCGAGTGAAAAACATTTTTTTAAATACCCAAAATGCGGGGTGTAGAACGGCAAACGGCCTACACCCCGCATCAAGTTCTGATCATACTAGATGAATATGAAGTACCACATAATTTCGTGCTAATTTTGTGCTGGTTAAATCCAAAAGCTCAACTTTCGTGCTCAACGGGAAAATTTTTTTTTTTAATTTTCAAAATGCGGGGTGTAGAACGGCAAACGGCCTACACCACGCAGAAAGTTCTGATCATACTAGATGAAAATGAAGTACCACATAATTTCGTGCTAATTTTGTGCTGGCTAAATCCAAAAGCCCGACTTTCGTGCTCAACGAGAAAATTTATTTTTTTAATTTTCAAAATGCATCTCGTTCTGATCATACTAGATGAACATGAAGAACCACATAATTTCGTGCTAATTTTGTGCTGGCTAAATCCAAAAGCTCGACTTTCGTGATCAACGGGAAAATGCATCTCGTTCTGATCATACTAGATGAACATGAAGTTCCACATAATTGTACCCGTTTATGTTATTAGTCTAAAAATAAATTCTTTGAATTGTACATATGTAATTCTATTATTAAAGATGCAATTTTTATTACACAAACAAAACTTCTGCACTCTTCAGTAAATTATCTGTAAGGATTACAAATGCTTGAATTAAATTCGTTTTTCGGTCTTTTCCTTTCTTATTGGTTCTATAGTTCATCCTTCCTGTTGACTCTTCAGCAATAAAATTAAATAAAGTTGAATTAAATAAAAAAAAAACAAACTAATAATTTTATGATACACAAAAAATATTTATTATATAATATAAAACAGGTAAGTTAAAAAATTGTGGTAGGTTGACCTCACTCGTAAAAGTCTATATAAGTAATTTTAGTTATCACTGCGGTCGGCAGTCCACGTAGTGTCGAATCGCACAGAGAGTGTACGCGAGGAGACTACTATTTATAGCCGCAAAGTTGAAAACCAATACGATAGTCCGATCAAGTTATACAACGTACGAAAGGTACTGTTATTTTGGTACTAAGACTTTTTAGAAGTCTATGGGCTTAGGATAAATTACGGTGAAAGTATGAAAAAGAAAATTTGGAAAAACATCGTTAGGGTGGATCCAAACGCATTTAAATTTATATTTAAATTTTATTTTTTTCTTTATTGAAATACGCGTCAAACGGGCCTAGTATTGTCCTAATCGGACAATAGTTTTTTAAAATTTTTGGGTCACTTTCAAATTGAAACCTAAATGAGTGTTTGTCTGTTTGTCTAAGAAAAATTTAGAAAATAAAAAATAATCGTCACAAAAGTAGATATCAGAACTTTTGTATGTTGAAGGTGCGATCATCATTAGTTTTTTAACATCGTTATTGGTTTTGTTTGATTAAATATTGAACAAGAATGGAAGTTAGCTTCGGCAAGTTTATATATCCTTGCAGTTTAAAGAAATACATAAGATTCAATGTTCGAGAAAAAGGACAACAGAGTTGAAAAATGGGAAAAATTTTGTTTTTTACCAACTTTGAAAGAGTTTTACAGGCGAACGGATTTTTGGTTTGTTATGGATTCCAAGCTTTTGAGAAGTGCAAGTAATTATCTTTCGAAACTAAGGTTCAATTTTGTAACAAAATTTATATAACATTATTTGCAACATATTATATTTCGGCATAATGTGATCGGCGATGTCCCTGGGATATCAGAGAAATTATTGTCTTTCTTATCCGAAATCACTTAACAGTGTTTATGAACACGCGGATTAGCTAAAACTTCGAAATTAAAGCGTGATTTGGGCATCGCATAAACGCATTAATTTTTAATTTAATTTAATTTATTTATTTAGTATCCCAGCGCTACAAGTGCAGACTTATAATTATGGCGCTAGTCACATTGATTTGATATTTATAGCTTATTATTATTTTTAAAATATTTAAACAACTTTCCTCATTTACTTACTTAATTACTTAATTACTAACATCCAATTTTTTTGTAGTTTTCGAATTACTAGTATATTATTTTAAATTTTTTTTTTTTTTTTTTATTATTATTATTTTTATAAATTATTATTGTATTTTATTGTTATTATACCCGTTACTCGTAGAGTAAAAGGGTATATTGTATTCGTGCAAAAGTATGTAACAGCTAGAAGGAAGCGTTTCCGACCCCATAAAGTATATATATTCTTGATCAGGATCACTAGCCGAGTCGATCTAGCCATGTCCGTCTGTCCGTCTGTCCGTCTGTCTGTCTGTCTGTCTGTCTGTCTGTCTGTCTGTCTGTCCGTCTGTCCGTATGAACGCTGAGATCTCGGAAACTATAAAAGCTAGACGATTGGTATTTGGCATGAAGATTCTTGGAGTTCCTACGCAGCGCAAGTTTGTTTCAAAAGGGTGCCACGCCCCCTCTAACGCCCACAATCGCTTATATACGATTTTAAAAATTTCAATATTTCGGAAAAGTAAAAATGCAGTTTTATTGTGTTTATCAATACCTATCGAAATGTAGAAGAAATTTTTCAAATCGGACCATTCGTTAAAAAGTTGTGCGTGTTCAAAGTTTCTATCTCCATCTCCCTCGCACTCCCTTTACCTGAGTAACGGGTATCTGATTGTCGGGGCACCCGACTATAGCGTTCTCTCTTGTTTTTAATTAAACTTGCGATTTGAAATTATCTTTAACTTTATTGTAAAATTGAGTTGCGCTCCTAATTGTTTTGAATTGGTGCGGTAGATTGTTCCATAGCCGAATACCATTTATGAAAAATTGCCTTCTTGAACACAGTGTTTGTACTCGAGGGCATATGTAATTTTTGGTTCTTAGGGATGTTGCGGGGGTAAGCTTATTAAAAAGATAATTTGGTTCTCCACTCGTTACTATTTTATGGAAGAATGTTAAAGTTCTAAGATCGATCCAGGAGGTCAAATTAAGGTCAAGTAATTTAAATGTCATTTGTGATACATGGTCAAAGCGTCTTAAGTTAAACACATAACGGACAATTGAATTAAAAGCTATAGTTAATATGCGCATATCCCGCGCATCACAATGACCAAAAATTTCGATGCCATAAAAGAGAGTGGGCATGAGGATAACTTTGGCGATTAATAATCGAACTTCCTCAGATAGAAACGATTTGATAAATGAAAGTTTTCTTAACAGAGCATATGTACGTCCTGTCGCTTTGACTATGTGGTTGCTCCAAGATAAAGTATTGTTAAATGTTATCCCCAGATTAACCGCACTCACTTCATAGTTTATCGGCGTATGGTTTATGTATAATTTTTGAAGTGAAAGTGTTGAAATTGGCTTTTTACCAATTACCAAGCACTTCGATTTCTTCGGATTTATACCCAAGCCATTTTCCTTTGCCCATATTTCAATGAGTGACAACATTTTATTACTTATACGGACACAGGCATGTATTTCGGTTACGGGTCTACTAACATATATTTGGACATCGTCAGCATATAAATGTACTTCACACTCAGACAGGATACTAGGGAGATCATTGACATATATAGAAAACAATAAAGGGCCTAGCACAGATCCCTGTGGCACTCCCCTGGTTAAGTTTCGGAGGGACGAAACTTGCGTCCGAGAGACGACCGCTTGATATCTATTTGTTAAGTACGACCTAATAAGCTTTGTCGCATTAGTCGAGAAATGAAACATGTTTCTAAGCTTGGTAATGAGAATATTATGATTCACAGAATCAAAAGCCTTACTATGGTCAAGGAGCGTTAGAAACGTTACGCAGTTCTCATCCAGTTTTTGTCTTATATCCTCAACAATATTAGTGATTGCAGTAATACAACTCCTTTTCTTACGGAATCCGGATTGTTTTTCATTTAGTAAGGAATTATTAGCTAAGTAAAGTTGAATCTGAGAGGACATAAGATTTTCAAAGACTTTTGATAGGAAAGGTAATATTGAAATAGGCCTATAGTCATTGTTAAGCTTGGGAATTGGGAATATTTTGGCGTTTTTCCATATTGTCGGAAATGAAGACGTAGTAATAGCAGTGTTAAAAATATATGTAACATGGGGCAACATTAAGGGGAGCAAAAGCTTTACAAATTTTGGACACATATTATCGAGGCCCACAGCATTGGACTTGACATGCAGAATACTATTTAGGACGTCACTTTGATTTATACATGTAAAGCTAAAACTAGTATCACAGAGGGATTGAGTATTCAGGTACGGATTGCATGTTGCTTCAGGTACATCTATTTCCAAAAACTTGTTGTTTATTAATTCAACGTCCACCTCAGACTCTGTCTGCTGTTTACATTTTCCAATACCTAACTGTTTTAGCTTGGTCCATAATTGTCGGCACTGCCAACCCCGTTTAAATTCATAGGCGTAAGAATTATGCGTTAAGAATTAGATAATGCATCCATAAAAATCCGGTCACTCTAAAATAAAGGTAAGCAATAGCGCTCAACATGTCGTAAGAAGCTTTTCTTAGAACACGGCCTTTTACCGATCAAGGGTGCTTACTGTGTCTTACCCCAGTGAAAGTTTTGTTGTGGAATCGTTAACCAACTTATGTGATCACCGTGCATTTTGAATGGCGTATTTAAGGTATGTTTATAATACATAAATTGATTAAGTGATCAGTATAATAATGTTATATATTGACCATAATCATTGAATATTGAGATGATTGACAACGCCTTGATAGATGAAACAGGATCTCCGGATTCGCCAGACGAAACCATCTCAACAAAAGCAAGAGCAGTTGGAAGACCAAAGCGCTGCGACGATAACTATGTTATCTCTGTGTTACTGCAACATAAGGACCAACTTTTAAGTGATGGCAAACTTGTTTCAAAGAACAGCAGTCTGTGGGACACTATATGCAACAGCTTTGATCAAAAGAAAAAAATTGAAAAGCAAACTCCACCTTCCGTACTTGCACTGTACTCTTTTGCATTAAGGACGAAATGTTTTTCAACGAACCAAGAGCCGGAAAAGCAAAACGTATATCAAAATTTGTATCCCATGTTTATAGATTGTGACTTAATAATTTTTGTAGGTTTCAGTGCTCGACACCACTACTTCCAGTTTGGATGGGTCAATAGTCGAGCCGATGGTGTATCAAATTCATTTTACGCAACAAAAATTTCAATCTCTCATAAGCCGCGACAAAATTTACAAGCAAAATTCAAAGGACAGATCAATTAAAACTATAACATATGATGTTTTTAATAAAGGAGATTGGCAGAGTGCGCTAACACAACAGTTGCTGGAGGAGCACAGAATAAAGTGTGCATGGAAATTTGCTCGTGGTCGAGTCTACAATACATCGGCTACTATGTCCGGTATACCATACAAAAATTAGTTACTTTTCTTAAAGTTCATAGATTTTCCAAAATTGTGGGTTCGAAGATATAATCGTTGAAATTGATGTCCTTCAGGTCGATTTTTTTAAATTGTTTTTTCACTTATTAAAGTATTATATTTTTTTCTTATTTAAAAACGCAATATTAGTTCAAATTTTGTATTATTATTTATTTTTCTCGAAAAACATTCATATTTTATCTTTTTTAAACTCCATTTCAAGCAATAGATTATCAGAAACAATGCCAGAAACAAGAAAGGAAGTTAACTTCGACAATCCGAAGTTAATATACCCTTGCAGCTAAAATATAACAGATGTATTTTTGCTTTATTTTACATTTTGTTTTTAAATTGTCAAAAATCAAAGGCTCACTTCGAACAAAGCTATGTTTTTTAGTATTTTTTATCCGTTTGTTCCTATGGGAACCATAAGAAATAGTGGTCCGATCCGGCTCCCTTGCAATAGAAAGAAGACTTTTAGGAAATGATCGCGATAGCTTTAAAACGTATTTCCTGATAATCCTGTCACCTGTTATGATGTATTAGAATTTAAAAAAAAAATTTGTATTTGGAAAACGAAAATCTTTAAGAAGGGTCTAGCTAAAATTTTAAAACCAAATTACAATACATTTTATGTCGAGTGTGTTATTTACGTTACAGGAAGTTGCGATTGTGGAGCGCTTTTAGAAGGAACCGTGACCAATTTCTGCAACGAAATAATTGTAGTTACGTGCACCATACAATGGCCAAAATGTAAGGGTGAATGTGGAAAAAGACCTTTGCGAAACCCTGAGCGAATCAAGCTTGGGAAACACATGCACGATGCAAATATATATCCATCTGTCATGGAAGCTCAGCTTGCAAACGGTCTCATGATTGCCGGAGAGAAAATTCCGCCTTCATGCTACTCACAACGAGCCTTAAGGGACGCTAAAACTGAATATGTGCAGACTACACGGGTGGATAAAGATCCTTTGGTTGCTCTTCATAAATTAAAAAGCGGATCATTGCAGAATTCTATTCATAGGATCTCGACGTACCCATTCAGCGTTATATTTTCTTCCGTGGGCCAATTTCATGTCTACAAAGACTACTGCGAAGACGAGATTTATCCGAAAATATCACTTGATGCCACAAGATTAAGCAAAAAAATAGTTCGAGCCGATGGATCTTTGACTGGTAGTGTCTAATATTGTTCTGTTTTTTAAATGACGTTAAGCCTTTTTAAATTAATTTTCTATAAACATTTATAGGGATAATCCTGTTGTATAATTTGGTGATTCATACTGCTAACGGACAAATATCTGTTCATCAAATGCTCTCCGAGTCACATACAGCCTTTAGTATAGGCATATGGTTACAACACTGGGTGCAAGTCGTGGGTGCACCATATCCAAGAGAAGTAGTGACAGACGACGCGAAAGCCCTACAAATTGCGGTCATTAATGCATTCACTCGATATAAAAGTTTCACGGAATACGTAAATGCTTGCTTTAATGAAGAGAAAATGGAATGCTATGTTCGTATTGACTATGCTCACGTAATGAAAAAATACGCGGATCTTCTTTCTAAAAACCTTCCAATTGTGAAAAGAATTTACATGATTGGCATCTCTTGTTTTCTTCATTCCACCTCATTACAAGAAGCTGCTGTTATTTTGACGCACTTGTTATATATGTGTCAAGCCGAATCATCCGGAGTGATGGAAAATGGCAACCGAACGGAGTGTTTAAAGGCAGTTCAAACTTTTCAAGATAAAGCTACAGGAACAAACACAGAAATTGCATCAGGTAAAATAGCTCACTTGTAAAGTATTGACTTTTTTTAATTCTACTATTTTTTTTTGACAAGAATGTGAGTCTGACAGCGAGTTTGATGACAGCTTCACTAGCCCAGAGAAGGATAGTAAAATTATCAACAGCTATTTCGTTTGGGCCATCGAAATTAATAAGACGGTTCTTGACGGAGTCAGTACGCAAGGCTCGGAAGCAAACGCTTATTACTTTCCCTAATTGGCCAAAAAACTCATCGCTGATTGTAAAAGCCTTCCCCTCATTACATCTATAATGAGAGACACCTTCGGTTTCGGTAGAGTTCCGGCGAGTAGTGCGTCATCGGAGTCCGAAAACAATCAGATTAAAACGAGGGTTTTTCGAAAAAAGACACATTTGAGACCGGATGAAATTGTTACTACAATGATACAAGATTGCGAAGGTAGAGGAAAAATAATAACTGGAAAGCGCATAATAGAAAAAGAACACAATAATATAAACAAACGACCACGGTGTGACGAAGAAGTTATGGAAACGGAAACGCCGATATCAAATTTGGAACCTTTAGAAAATAGCAATCCGGAAACAGGTACTATTTGATCAACTCTTATTAATATACCCGTGAAGAGGGTATTATAATTTCAGTCAGATGTTTGCAAATCAGTTAGGAACAGCGGAGTCGATCGCGGCATGTCCTATTGTCCGTCCGTACTATTCTATCCGAAGTCATTATTATTATACCCGTTACTCGTAGAGTAAAAGGGTATATTGTATTCGTCTGTCCGTCTGTCCGTCTGTCTGTCCGTCTGTCTGTCTGTATGAACGCTGAGATCTCGGAAACTATAAAAGCTAGAAGATTGGCATTTCGCATGCTGATTCTAGGAGTTCCTACGCAGCGCAAGTTTGTTTCAAAAGGGTGCCACGCCCCCTCTAACGCCCACAACCGCTTATGTACGATTTTAAAAATTTGAATATTTTGGAAAAGTAAAAATGCAGTTTTGTTGTGCTTATCAATACCTATCGAAATGTAGAAGAAATTTTTTAAATCGGACCATTCGTTAAAAAGTTAGTGCTGATCAAAGTTTATATCTCCATCTCCCTCGCACTCCCTTTAGCTGAGTAACGGGTATCTGATAGTCGGGGCACCCAAATATAGCGTTCGCTCTTGTTTTTATTATTAAAACAAAATTAAAGGCTTTTTTAAAGGTTTCAATTCAATTTACAAATGACTTTATAATAATGCTACAATAGAAACGATCGGAGAAATAATGAACAAGAGAGAACGCTATAGTCGGGTGCCCCGACAATCAGATACCCGTTACTCAGGTAAAGGGAGTGCGAGGGAGATGGAGATAGAAACTTTGAACACGCATAACTTTTTAACGAATGGTCCGATTTGAAAAATTTCTTCTACATTTCGATAGGTATTGATAAACACAATAAAACTGCATTTTTACTTTTCCGAAATATTGAAATTTTTAAAATCGTATATAAGCGATTGTGGGCGTTAGAGGAGGCGTGGCACCCTTTTGAAACAAACTTGCGCTGCGTAGGAACTCCAAGAATCTTCATGCCAAATACCAATCTTCTAGCTTTTATAGTTTCCGAGATCTCAGCGTTCATACGGACAGACGGACAGACAGACAGACAGACAGACAGACAGACAGACAGACAGACGGACAGACGGACAGACGGACATGGCTAGATCGACTCGGCTAGTGATCCTGATCAAGAATATATATACTTTATGGGGTCGGAAACGCTTCCTTCTCCCTGTTACATACTTTTGCACGAATACAATATACCCTTTTACTCTACGAGTAACGGGTATAAAAATAATAAAGAACAAATTTTGCTTTGTTGATAATAGTCACAGACTAAACTCTGTACGGCTATATTATACAGCTGCTATAAGGACGACCTACACGGGTATATAAACTGCGGCTTGCCGAAGTGAGATACCTTTCTTGTTTTTTATGATTATAAATCGTACTCACAAACATTTGATATTCTAGAATGCGCAGCATGCGCGATCGGTAATTACGCGGCTGGTGCCCATAAATGTGCTTATTGCGACCGAGCGGTACACATCATTGAAAACTGTTCAATTCCTATTAAAGGAGAGGAGGAGGGTTATGGTCAAAAAAGGATATGCAAGAAATGCAGTAAGCAACATCACCAGGTCAGTCGAGTTATAGAAATGCGAGAGACAGAAAAGTGGCAAAAGAGAGGAAAAATGGCTGTGGCTAGAAATAACGTGAAAACGTCCTTGTACGCCAGGACTGATTTCCTCCCAGAGCAGCTCACAATGAGCTCCAAAAATAAAATATCCGAGAAGTCGATCCTCAGGAACGGAAATTCCCCAAATTTAAACTTCCACATAATCGATGGAACTAAGTATTCTATTGCTAATACTTGTGCGTTTGACAGCTTCAGTCAAGTTATGATGAAGTTGATTCGTATTGAATGGGTCAGGGACAGCATCGTCCATTGGGAATCGCTTTACTCCAAGTTTTTAATTCGGTTGTCATCAAAAGGTAAGAGTATTCGACGAATCTTGAATACAAATCTTATAAAATACTTATTTCTGCTTCAGGCATCACTAGCAATACTTATGCAGAACGAGCTAGGGTTATACTTAGCACCCAAGCGCCTAAGGTCGCTGAAAGGAAGGCAGACGTAATGCTTGTCGACTGTAATACAGTAGCTGCTGAGCTCATCAACCCATTATTGGGGAAAAATGGCCCCATTCATGAAAAAACATCTAGGGTATTCAAATGCGTTGTAAACGTTTGAAAAGTGTAAAAGTGTAAGCAGTTCCAACAACAATTTCCATACAAAATAGTTAGCAAGGCCTACAACACCCCAGCCTATGTATACAAATCTGTTGTACTTGTGTAGAAATAATGGTTTAAAATAGAGGTTTTAAATATTAAAAAAATACTAAAAAGTCGGGTTTGAGTCTATGGTGAGTCAACCTAAAAGCCGATTGACGCTTAAGAATTCGCGAGTGGATTTTGTTGCTATACTTTTGGCGACCAATGTTTTTTTTCTTGGTAAATGCTATAGTTAAGCGATGCATATATAACATCCATATGCCAAAGAATTCGCGGTTTTATTTTCGGTTATTTTGATATTTAATCGAGGACTTGCTTATATAAGACGGTAAGGAAACGACATTCTTGACCAAGAAGTTGGCCACCCAATAATCTGAAGAGCTCGCGGCTTAAGCAAATTTTTGGTGAAACCAAATAAGAATGACTATAATAAAAGTAATCAACTTTAATGTCCGTCCTCAGCCATTTAACGCCTTAGAAATCGCGGACTTCTCATATAAAGTAAAAAGGGGCCATTTATTTGTTCATTTGTCAATTTTTAGGCAAAGCCTCCCTTGCATTTTTTTCTTCCTCAAAAATCATCAAGCAATACCAAAAATAGGAAGTTAGCCTTTTATTGTACGTCAATATCTTGCAACGATTTTGGGAAAAAGGTCGTTCACAATTTTTGTCTGGCAAACTTACAAATTTTACACTTCTGCAACGCAATTGAACACCCTAATCATGTAATAACTGCGAAATGAGACACAAAAATATACTTGGGACGATAACGATAAATGCGGATGACCTCAGCAGGTTGAATCTTATTGTTGACGAAATGTTGCAGTCAAAAGATGAGGATTGCAAACTTTGCAGTGGCAAAGCTAGGACTAGCTTTGAAATTATTGGTACGGATAAATTTATTATTATTAGTCATATTTATTCAAACACATCTTTTACTTTACAGAAAACTTCGTTATTATTGATCTATGCACTATGACAGACACAAGGTGCGAGGAATCCCTAAGCGCTATTCCCACAAGTTTGGATTTAAAAAGATTTGGGAAAAAATACTCATTGGAGGGTTTCGTTCGATACCAAGCTGACACAATTCCTTCCAGACCGTCAACAAGGAAGACTGCCATACCGGCTAAGGTTAATGTCTTAGACATGCCTCTTGCAGGACATTACACGGCCGTACTACACCATAACAATGGATGCTGGACGGAAATAAATGATAACGCTAGAAAGGAAAAATCTTTCAAAGAAGCTTGTTTCTTCCCTGAAGTTTTAACATATAGCGAAATAAAATAAGCGAAATACCCTACTAAGCTGTCTGTCTTGGGAAATTTTTTTGGGAAAAGAAGCGTTTTTTTGTTCATTTTTTTTTTAATTTAAACTTATTATACAATGTACTATTTACATAGATACAGAAAAAAAGTTGTATTCGTATACAATATACAACGTATACAATATACAACGTATACAACGAATATAATATACCCTTTTACTCTACTCTAATAACATAAACGGGTACAATTATGTGGTACTTCATGTTCATCTAGTATGATCAGAACGAGATGCATTTTCCCGTTGAGCACGAAAGTCGGGCTTTTGGATTTAGCCAGCACAAAATTAGCACGAAATTATGTGGTACTTCATTTTCATCTAGTATGATCAGAACTTTATGCGTGGTGTAGGCCGTTTGCCGTTTTACACCCCGCATTTTGAAAATTAAAAAAAAATTTTCCCGTTGAGCACGAAAGTTGAGCTTTTGGATTTAACCAGCACAAAATTAGCACGAAATTATGTGGTACTTCATTTTCATCTAGTATGATAAGAACTTGATGCGGGGTGTAGGCCGTTTGCCGTTCTACACCCCGCATTTTGGGTATTTAAAAAAATGTTTTTCACTCGAGCACGAAATTCGCGAATTAGGCCCGAAATTAGCACCAAACTAGCACGAAATTTTGAAAAAAAAATTAACCTGATCGGAGTAATGCGGGGTGGGGCTCGACTGACCTCTCATTGGCCAGGTCCCTCCAAGCAGTGGTCACAAGAACGCGGCCGCCCTGAGTAAATCCTTTGGCAATGTCGATATTATCGCGAATGAATCGCAAAAATATGGCGTCTTACGCTGGTGACCTATGTTTACTACAACCTTTTTTAACATGAAATTTTTACCAGAAATAAGTTTTATTTTTAACTACAATACTAAGTACCTTTGAATAAATAAGTCGTTAACACAACATTTCGATAACTACTCTGAAATTTGGTATTTTAAAGTTCGAGCTAGTTGGTACCACTGTCAGGTTAGACGGTTTTCCGACGGATTTTTTTTAGCTCATTTTTTTTAAAGAGTTTTTATAAAAAAGCATATTTCTAAATATAACCCGAAGTAAATATAAAAATCGTAGTATGCAGATAGTTCATAAAATTAATTAGAGTTGTCTTAAATAAAGTTATATTTTTGGGAAACATTTGTAAGTTGGTTAATTTTATCAAAACGTCCGGCAAAATACGGGGGATTTAGAAACCGTCAAAAATGACGTCTGTGACACCGAGATTTGCTATTCGGGGAAAATTCTGTTGGAATGGTTTTCTGTGACACCCCCGATAGTAACAACATAAAAACAGCTAAGTAGTATGTAAATGAGAGTTCTGGATACAAAAGCTGGATACAAAAGTGGAGGGGGAGGTAATTAATTATGCTAATTAGGGTAATAAATTAGGACAAGGTGACAGGTGTGGGGGTAATTAAAGTTAACCAACTTACAAATGTTTCCCAAAAATATAACTTTATTTAAGACAACTCTAATTAATTTTATGAACTATCTGCATACTACGATTTTTATATTTACTTCGGGTTATATTTAGAAATATGCTTTTTTATAAAAACTCTCTAAAAAAATGAGCTAAAAAAAATCCGTCGGAAAACCGTCTAACCTGACAGTGGTACCAACTAGCTCGAACTTTAAAATACCAAATTTCAGAGTAGTTATCGAAATGTTGTGTTAACGACTTATTTATTCAAAGGTACTTAATATTGTAGTTAAAAATAAAACTTATTTCTGGTAAAAATTTCATGTTAAAAAAGGTTGTAGTAAACATAGGTCACCAGCGTAAGACGCCATATTTTTGCGATTCATTCGCGATAATATCGACATTGCCAAAGGATTTACTCAGGGCGGCCGCGTTCTTGTGACCACTGCTTGGAGGGGACCTGGCCAATGAGAGGTCAGTCGAGCCCCACCCACGCCATTACTCCGATCAGGTTAATTTTTTTTTCAAAATTTCGTGCTAGTTTGGTGCTAATTTCGGGCCTAATTCGCGAATTTCGTGCTCGAGTGAAAAACATTTTTTTAAATACCCAAAATGCGGGGTGTAGAACGGCAAACGGCCTACACCCCGCATCAAGTTCTTATCATACTAGATGAAAATGAAGTACCACATAATTTCGATGCTAATTTTGTGCTGGTTAAATCCAAAAGCTCAACTTTCGTGCTCAACGGGAAAATTTTTTTTTAATTTTCAAAATGCGGGGTGTAAAACGGCAAACGGCCTACACCAGCATAAAGTTCTGATCATACTAGATGAAAATGAAGTACCACATAATTTCGTGCTAATTTTGTGCTGGCTAAATCCAAAAGCCCGACTTTCGTGCTCAACGGGAAAATGCATCTCGTTCTGATCATACTAGATGAACATGAAGTACCACATAATTGTACCCGTTTATGTTATTAGAGTAGAGTAAAAGGGTATATTATATTCGTTGTATACGTTGTATATTGTATACGTTGTATATTGTATACGAATACAACTTTTTTCTGTATCTATGTAAATAGTACATTGTATAATAAGTTTAAATTAAAAAAATGAACAAAAAAACGCTTCTTTTCCCAAAAAAATTTCCCAAGACAGACAGCTTAGTAGGGTATTTCGCTTATTTTATTTCGCTATATGTTAAAACTTCAGGGAAGAAACAAGCTTCTTTGAAAGATTTTTCCTTTCTAGCGTTATCATTTATTTCCGTCCAGCATCCATTGTTATGGTGTAGTACGGCCGTGTAATGTCCTGCAAGAGGCATGTCTAAGACATTAACCTTAGCCGGTATGGCAGTCTTCCTTGTTGACGGTCTGGAAGGAATTGTGTCAGCTTGGTATCGAACGAAACCCTCCAATGAGTATTTTTTCCCAAATCTTTTAAATCCAAACTTGTGGGAATAGCGCTTAGGATTCCTCGCACCTTGTGTCTGTCATAGTGCATAGATCAATAATAACGAAGTTTTCTGTAAAGTAAAAGATGTGTTTGAATAAATATGACTAATAATAATAAATTTATCCGTACCAATAATTTCAAAGCCTAGTCCTAGCTTTGCCACTTGCAAAAAGTTGCAATCCTCATCTTTTGACTGCAACATTTCGTCAACAAGTTTAAGATTCAACCTGCTGAGGTCATCCGCATTTATCGTTATCGTCCCAATATATTTTTGTGTCTCATTTCGCAGTTATTACATGATTAGGGCTTCAATTGCGTTGCAGAAATGTAATTTGTCAAGTTTGCCAGACAAAAATTGTGAACGACCTTCTTCTGAAAATCGTTGCAAGATATTGACGTACAATAAAAGGCTAACTTCCTATTTTTGGTATTGCTTGATGATTTTTGAGGAAGAAAAAAATGCAAGGGAGGCTTTGCCTAAAAATTGACAAATGAACAAATAAATGGCCCCTTTTTACTTTATATGAGAAGTCCGCGATTTCTAAGGCGTTAAATGGCTGAGGACGGACATTAAAGTTGATTACTTTATTATAGTCATTCTTATTTGGTTTCACCGAAAATTTGCTTAAGCCGCGAGCTCTTCAGATTATTGGGTGGCCAACTTCTTGGTCAAGAATGTCGTTTCCTTACCGTCTTATATAAGCAAGTCCTCGATTAAATATCAAAATGTGAAAATAAAACCGCGAATTCTTTGGCATATGGATGTTATATATGCATCGGCTTAACTATAGCATTTACCAAGAAAAAAAACATTGGTCGCCAAAGTATGGCAACAAAATCCCTCGCGAATTCTTAAAAGCGTCAATAGGCTTTTAAGTTGACTCACCATAGACTCAAACCCGACTTTTTATATTTTTTTAATATTTAAAACCTCTATTTTAAACCATTATTTCTACACAAGTACAACAGATTTGTATACATAGGCTGGGGTGTTGTAGGCCTTGCTTAACTATTTTGTATGGAAATTGTTGTTGGAACTGCTTACACTTTTACACTTTTCAAACGTTTACAACGCATTTGAATACCCTAGATGTTTTTTCATGAATGGGGCCATTTTTCCCCAATAATGGGTTGATGAGCTCAGCAGCTACTGTTACAGTCGACAAGCATTACGTCTGCCTTCCTTTCAGCGACCTTAGGCGCTTGGGTGCTAAGTATAACCTAGCTCGTTCTGCATAAGTATTGCTAGTGATGCCTGAAGCAGAAATAAGTATTTTATAAGATTTGTATTCAAGATTCGTCGAATACTCTTACCTTTGATGACAACCGAATTAAAAACTTGGAGTAAAGCGATTCCCAATGGACGATGCTGTCCCTGACCCATTCAATACGAATCAACTTCATCATAACTTGACTGAAGCTGTCAAACGCACAAGTATTAGCAATAGAATACTTAGTTCCATCGATTATGTGGAAGTTTAAATTTGAGGAATTTCCGTTCCTGAGGATCGACTTCTCGGATATTTTATTTTTGGAGCTCATTGTGAGCTGCTCTGGAGGAAATCAGTCCTGGCGTACAAAGGACGTTTCACGTTATTTCTAGCCACAGCCATTTTTCCTCTCTTTTGCCACTTTTCTGTCTCTCGCATTTCTATAACTCGACTGACCTGGTGATGTTGCTTACTGCATTTCTTGCATAGCCTCCTTTTTTGACCATAACCCTCCTCCTACTCTCCTTTAATAGGAATTGAACAGTTTTCAATGATGTGTACCGCTCGGTCGCAATAAGCACATTTATGGGCACCAGCCGCGTAATTACCGATCGCGCATGCTGCGCATTCTAGAATATCAAATGTTTGTGAGTACGATTTATAATCATAAAAAACAAGAAAGGTATCTCACTTCGGCAAGCCGCAGTTTATATACCCGTGTAGTCGTCCTTATAGCAGCTGTATAATATAGCCGTACAGAGTTTAGTCTGTGACTATTATCAACAAAGCAAAATTTGTTCTTTATTATTTTTATACCGTTACTCGTAGAGTAAAAGGGTATATTGTATTCGTGCAAAAGTATGTAACAGAGGAGGAAGCCGTTTCCGACCCCATAAAGTATATATATTCTTGATCAGGATCACTAGCCGAGTCGATATAGCCATCATCTCTCTGTCCGTCTGTCCGTCTGTCTGTCTGTCTGTCTGTCTGTCTGTCTGTCTGTCTGTCCGTCTGTCCGTATGAACGCTGAGATCTCGGAAACTATAAAAGCTGAAATTGGTATTTGGCATGAAGATTCTTGGAGTTCCCTACGCAGCGCAAGTTTGTTTTCAAAAAGGGTGCCACGCCTCCTCTAACGCCCACAATCGGCATATACGATTTTAAAAATTTCAATATTTCCGGAAAAGTAAAAATGCAGTTTTATTGTGTTTATCAATACCTATCGAAATGCAGAAAAATTTTTTCAAATCGGACCATTCGTTAAAAAGTTATGCGTGTTCAAAGTTTCTATCTCCATCTCTCATCGCACTCCCTTTACCTGAGTAACGGGTATCTGATTGTCGGGGCACCCGACTATAACGTTCTACTCTTGTTTCATTATTTCTCCGATCGTTTCTATTGTAGCATTATTGCCAAGTCATTTGTAAATTGAATTGAAACCTTTAAAAAAGCCTTTAATTTTGTTTTAATAATAAAAACAAGAGCGAACGCTATATTTGGGTGCCCCGACTATCAGATACCCGTTACTCAGCTAAAGGAAGTGCGAAGAAGATGGAGATATAAACTTTGATCAGCTTTAACTTTTTAACGAATAGTCCGATTTAAAAAAATTTCTTCTATTTCGATAGGTATTGATAAGCACAACAAAACTGCATTTTTACTTTTCCAAAAATATTCAAATTTTTAAAATCGCGATAAGCGGTTGTGGGCGTTAAGGGCGTGGCGCCCTTTGAAACGAACTTGCCCCGCTGCGTAGAACTCCTAGAATCAACCATGCGAAATGCAATCTTCTAGCTTTTATAGTTTCCGAGATCTCAGCGTTCATACAGACAGACAGACGGACAGACAGACAGGGACAATGAATACAATATACCCTTTTACTCTACGGAAAGTAACAGGTATAATAATAATGACTTCGGATAGAATAGTACGGCGGACAATAGTAATCGCGATCGACTCCGCTGTTCCCTTACTGATTTGCAAGCATCTGACTGAAATTATAATACCCTCTTCACGGGTATATTAATAAGAGTTGATCAAATAGTACCTGTTTCCGGATTGCTATTTCTAAAGGTTCCAAATTTGGATATCGGCGTTTCCGTTTCCATAGCTTCTTCGTCACACCGTGGTCGTTTGTTTATATTATTGTGTTCTTTTCTATTATGCGCTTTCCAGTTATTGTTTTTCCTCTACCTTCGCAATCTTGTATCATTGTAGTAACAATTTCATCCGGTTCTCAAATGTGTCTTTTTTCGAGAAAACTCTCGTTTTAATCTGATTGTTTTTTCGGACTCCGATTGACGCACTACTCGCCGGAACTCTACCGAAACCGAAAGGTGTCTCTCATTATAGATGTAATGAGGGAAAGGCTTTTACAATCAGCGATGAGTTTTTTGGCCAATTAGGGAAAGTAATAAGCGTTTGCTTCCGAGCCTTGCATGCCGACTCCGTCAAGAACCGTCTTATTAATTTCGATGGCCCAAACGAAATAGCTGTTGATAATTTTACTATCTTCTCTGGGCTAGTGAAGCTGTCATCAAACTCGCTGTCAGACTCACATTCTTGTCAAAAAAATAAATGTAGAATTAAAAAGTCAATACTTTACAAGTGAGCTATTTTACCTGATGCAATTTCTGTGTTTGTTCCGACTGTAGCTTTATCTTGAATAGTTTGAACTGCCTTTAAATCCGTTGGTTGCCATTTTCTTTATCACTCGAGATGATTCAGCTTGGCCATATATAACAAGTACGTCAAAATAACAGCGGCTTCTCGTAATGAGGTGGAATGAAGAAAACAAGAGATGCCAATCATGTAAATTCTTTTCACAATTGGAAGGTTTTAGAAAGAAGATCCGCGTATTTTTTCATTACGTGAGCATAGTCAATACGAACATAGCATTCCATTTTCTCTTCCTAAATTAAAGCAAGCATTTACGTATTCCGTGAAACTTTTTTATATCAGTGAATTTAATGACCACAATTGTAGGGCTTTCCGTCGTCTTGTCACTACTTCTCTTGGATATGGTGCACCCACGACTTGCACCAGAGTCGTGTAACCATATGCCTATACTAAAGGCTGTATGTGACTCGGAGAGCATTTGATGAACAGATATTTGTCCGTTAGCAGTATGAATCACCAAATTATACAACAGGATTATCCCTATAAATGTTGCAGAAATTAATTTAAAGGCTTAACGTCATTTAAAAAACAGAACAATATTAGACACTACCAGTCAAAAGGTCATCGGCTCGAACTATTTTTTTGCTTAATCTTGTGGCATCAAGTGATATTTTCGGATAAATCTCGTCTTCGCAGTAGTCTTTGTAGACATGAAATTGGCCCACGGAAGAAAATATAACGCTGAATGGGTACGTCGAGATCCTATGAATAGAATTCTGCAATGATCCGCTTTTTAATTTATGAAGAGCAACCAAAGGATCTTTATCCACCCGTGTAGTCTGCACATATTCAGTTTTAGCGTCCCTTAAGGCTCGTTGTGAGTAGCATGAAGGCGGAATTTTCTCTTCAAACGTCATGAGACCGTTTGCAAGCTGAGCTTCCATGACAGATGGATATATATTTGCATCGTGCATGTGTTTCCCAAGCTTGATTCGCTCAGGGTTTCGCAAAGGTCTTTTTCCACATTCACCCTTACATTTTGGCCATTGTGAATTTTTGTAACTACAATTATTTCGTTGCAGAAATTGGTCACGGTTCCTTCTAAAAGCGCTCCACAATCGCAACTTCCTGTAACGTAAATAACACACTCGACATAAAATGTATTGTAATTTGGTTTTAAAATTTTAGCTAGACCCTTCTTAAAGATTTTCGTTTTCCAAATACAAATTTTTTTAAATTCTAATACATCATAACAGGTGACAGGATTATCAGGAAATACGTTTTAAAGCTATCGCGATCATTTCCTAAAAGTCTTCTTTCTATTGCAAGGGAGCCGGATCGGACCACTATTTCTTATGGTTCCCATAGGAACAAACGGATAAA
This sequence comes from Drosophila lutescens, assembly GCA_037075285.1. NCBI lineage: Eukaryota > Metazoa > Arthropoda > Insecta > Diptera > Drosophilidae > Drosophila > Drosophila lutescens. Next base: position 827 of record JBAMCF010001226.1, on the reverse strand, counting down.
AAATACTAAAAAACATAGCTTTGTTCGAAGTGAGCCTTTGATTTTTGACAATTTAAAAACAAAATGTAAAATAAAGCAAAAATACATCTGTTATATTTTAGCTGCAAGGGTATATTAACTTCAAAGGATTGTCGAAGTTAACTTCCTTTCTTGTTTCTGGCATTTGTTTCTGATAATCTATTGCTTGGAAATGGAGTTTAAAAAAGATAAAAAATATGAATGTTTTCGAGAAAAATAAATAATAATACAAAATTTGAACTAATATACACGTTTTTAAATAAGAAAAAAAATATAATACTTTAATAAGTGGCGCTAGTTTAAAAAAATCGACCTGAAGGACATCAATTTCAACGATTATATCTTCGAACCCACAATTTTTGGAGAAATCTATGAACTTTAAGAAAAGTAACTAATTTTTGTGTGGTATACCGGACATAGTAGCCGATGTATTGTAGACTCGACCACGAGCAAATTTCCATGCATATTCTGTGCTCCTCCAGCAACTGTTGTGTTAGCGCACTCTTCCAATCTCCTTTTTTAAAAACATCATATGTTCTAGTTTTAATTGATCTGTCCTTTGAATTTTGCTTGTAAATTTTGTCGCGGCTTATGAGAGATTGAAATTTTTGTTGCGTAAAATGAATTTGATACACCATCGGCTCGACTATTGACCCATCCAAACTGGAAGTAGTGGTGTCGAGCACTGAAACCTACAAAAATTATTAAGTCACAATCTATAAACATGGGATACAAATTTTGATATACGTTTTGCTTTTCCGGCTCTTGGTTCGTTGAAAAACATTTCGTCCTTAATGCAAAAGAGTACA
>JBAMCF010001225.1:0-173082 GCA_037075285.1 Drosophila lutescens | reverse complement strand
GCATGTATTGCTTTTTGTGGAGTGGAATTATGAAAGAGTCCTTCCAGATAGTTGAAAAAACTGATAATGAAATAGACAAATGAAAAAAGTTTAAGAATCGGATTACAAATGGTTGAAGCACAAAACTTAAGCACCCAGGGAGTCCATCTGGACCCAGAGAATACGTTGGCGTTGTTGTTTCTAAATCCTTTAGGAGAAACTTTCGGTAATTACAGGGGTAAAAATACAATTAGCCCTATTTAAGGGGTTAGGGGTAGATAGAAAAATACGGGCAAATAAATCCGCAATTTCAGAATCCGACGATGCTGTTTTTGAGTTTAAACGTACCGATGAAGGCAATGCCGAAGACTTACGTTTGGCATTAACAAAGTTATAAAACTGCTTAGATCATTTTGAAAATTCGAATTTACATCGATTTAAATACATAGAATAGCAATGACTGTTAAGAACATTAAAATCAGATCGAGCCACATCATATTTCGAAAAATCAGATGGCTTACCCGATTTTTTATACTTTTTATAAGGGTTGGATTTAAGATTTTTAAGTCTTTGAAGGGCATTGTTAAACCAAGGAGGCCCGTTTAGCTTTGGAGGAAGCCTGTCAGGAACGTATTCGTCAAGAAAAGTGTTTAAAACGCTATAGAAAAGTTCAATTGCACTTTCAATATCCATGGGTTGTACAAATCAGTCCAATTATATTGCGAAATCATGTAATTTAGTTTATTATAGTCACATTTTCGAAAGCATCTCGATTTAGTTTGAGGAACTAAAGGGAGAAAGGGTATCAGTACAGGGGAGGCCAATTGTCAATTCCAATGTTGGATGACATCGGTCTTCAGGTACAACAAGTGCTTTAGATACCGTAACTTCATGCGGACTTTGCTCTGAACATTTCTGGCCAGATCTTATGGTGGTAAAGGAGTTCGAAACTAGAACACAAATACAAGTAAAGGAAAAAGACCCGTACAGTCTAGACTCTTTAATCAAGGCCAGAGTAATGTGGCATCTTCATCTTCTACCCTATCTTCTTTCTTCAAAAAACTAAAAACTAGCTTAATTCTTTTCTATCAGAATACTAGAGGCTTGCGAAGAAAGCTATTTAAATTGTATGCTGACAGTCTTTCTTTTTGCATTCCATATTATTGTATTTACAAAAACTTGGTTAAAAGAAGAGATCTTAAACTCCGAAATCTTTCCTGGTAAGTACACTACCTATAGGCATGACCGTCCATCCAGGCGAGGCGGTGAAGTTTTAATTGCCGTGGACTCAACGCTCACGTCAAAAGTCTAACATTTGAGGAATTCTATAATAGTCTGAGTCTCTTAAAAGCTCGATGTAAAAAAAGAAAAAACAAGAGAGAACGCTATAGTCGGGTTGTCACTCAGCTAAAGGGAGTGCGAACGCTGTACTCGGGTTGGTGTCCCGACTATCTATTGGGGCTAAAGGGAGTGCGAGGGAGATAGATATATAAACAATTTTGATTGCGTATAACTTTTTAATGAATGGTCCGATTTGCAAAATGTCTTCTACATTTCGATAGGTATTAATAAACACTATAAAATTGCGTTTATACTTTTAAATCTTAAAAGATGTGGCCTCCAGACACATTTGAAAATCGTTTATGGCGATTGTGGGCGTTAGGGGACGTGGCACCTCGATGAAACAAACTTGCGCTGCGTAGGAAGCCCAAGAATATGTGTGTGAAATCTCAACCTTCTAGCTTTTATAGTTTCCGAAATCTCAGCGTTCATACAGACAGACGGACAGACAGACATGGCTAGATCGACTCGGCTAGTGATCCTGATCATGAATATATATACTTTATGGGGTCGGAAACGCTTCCTTCTCCCTGTTACATACTTTTGCACGAATACAATATACCCTTTTACTCTACGAGTACAACGGGTATAATAATAATATAAAAGAACCACAGGACTTTTTTGACAACCCAATAAATATCACCTGCTCGTACATTCCGCCTGCATCTGAATTCCCAGACTACTGAAAATCATCTTTTGCTATACAGTTAGTGTCAAACCTCTGACTGAAAGGGATTCCTGTAATAAGGAAAACAACCTTCACGTTTTTCCGTATAAAAACTGATTTATTTCAAAAAGTCTTTGCTTACGTAACTAACATGACATTCTTATAATATACTTATCTATGGTCTACGCAGAGACCACACCTGTTTGCCTGAGCGGGAGCCTTATCAACGGTCGCCCGCAAAACGACCCTTTCTGCAGTGTGAGAACTAGTTTTTATGGTTAGGCTCAACCCTTGTAGGGTTTGAGTTAAAGATCACAGTTTACGGCTCTAGATCAATTAACATATTGACATGTACCGAACTCGTAAAGTATTAGATTTATTATAAAAAGTGTTCTTCTTGAACACTGACCGATAGAGACCAACTTTTAGTTCTAGGAGATTTTAATATCCCGGGAACAGCGTGGTCAATAAATGAACAATCAAATGTCTTACATCCGCTATCTTAACATGACTTTTATTGAAGGCTTGCTAGATATATCATTGTCTCAAGTTAACAATATTAATAATTCACTAGGTCGCCGCCCCATGTTTCGTCTTAAATCCGGACCGCGTATTTTTTTCCAAGATAGCACTCAACCTGAAGATCCATATCATCCGACGTTTGAGGTTTCAATCAACACTGGTAAATGTTAGAAGAAAAATCAGAGAAGTATTCTAAGCGACTACTTTGCCTTTCGCAAGGCCGACTTTCGTAGGCTTAACTTTTATATATCTGGCTTTGATTGGTCCTATCTCTACTCATGCTATAATATGGATGATGCTATAGATACTTTTATTCAACAGTAAATTCGTTTTTAATTCTTGTGTTCCGTTGTATTATCCGTCAGTCTCCACCAAACCACCTTGGTTCAGTAAAGAGCTGACACACCTTAGAAATGTAAAGCCCAGACTTTATAGGAAATATAAAGATACCGGTTCTCAATATATTTTTCTAGATACTTAAGCGCTCGGTATAGTTTTACCGAGCTTAACGCTCTGCGTTACAAGAATTTTTTGAACCGTTGTAAGATCCAATTCTCCCAGGATCCGAAACAGTTTTACAATTTTGTTAACACTTAGCGTAAAACCACAAATTATCCTTCCTCGCTATCTTTTGAAAACATGACAGCAACAACTGATCAGGACATAGCTGATCTACTTGCCCGTTTTTTTCAAACGACATATTCTCCCTCATCTTACTCTACACATCCTTATTTTTACACAGTATCCAAGTCGAATTTAATATTTTGTCCCACATTAAACGAAAGGATTCCAAAAAAAGTCAAGCCCGTATATTCACCTGGTCCCCCGCTGCGTGCTGAGATATTGCGCAAGGGCCTTTGTAAGCCCCTTCTCAAATTGTTTAGCTTATCTTTTGAAACCTCACAATCAGTACTTGTATACTGATGATGTGAAATTATGCCTGCAGTACAAAGATACTTCAGCCAGTCTGACTTACAATCCGATTTAAATAGCTTTAAGCATGGTGCTCTGACAACTAAATGGCTCCAAGTGTAAAAAATGTCTTTTTGCCGTGTTACTCCTCAATACGCGTTTTATACGTTGAGTGAGGGCTCTCTGGACAGAATAGATCTAGTGACTGATCTTGGTGTTCTTTGGACCTAAGACTAAAGTTTACAGATCACATTTCATCCATGGTAAATAAATCTATCAAATAAATCGCTCGTCCGGCCGAAACTTGAGTACGGATCACCCGTCTGGAATTCATATTGACCGTATCGAGTCTGTACAAAAGAACTTTACTTTTTGCCTTAAGGCGCCTAAGCTGGGATGCAAACAGCATTTTACCTTCTTATTCTAGTAGATTACTCCTAATTAACTTACCCCTTCTAACCAACCGTATAACGATGCTTGGAAACGGTTTATATTGATAACCTTCTTCGAGGTGAAAATTGATAGCCCCGACTTGGTTGGCCGACTTAACTTTTTTGTTCCATTCTCTTAATTTTAAATCACTGTAGATCTAACTATGACGTGCATGAACTTTTCAGAGTACTATGCCTGACTATAATATAGTTTATCCTATTATATCAAATTCTGACTCTCTGCCTCTCCTAAAACGATTAATATTAAATTTCCTAGCACAGAATTCAGATCCTACTTTTTTCCTCGAACTTTATTTGTATTTTTTCTAAGCATCGCGTCTAACTTCCGCGAATCGTACCGTACTTTGGCACATTAAAAATGCCAATGTTATTTGCTTATATATGAAACTTTATTTATATTGTCAAACGAAATAAAAGCGGCCGGCAAATTACTCGGCTGTCGAACGAGAGAGTTAGCGATGGTCTTCCTATAACCTACTGCTAACTCGTTGATTTTCCGATAGCTTAGTTTGCAAATGTTCGCTAGAGGGATAATGTGGAGCGCCACAGTACTCCCCTCCAGTGAGGACGTCACGATTGGCTTCTGCTGCTCGAATAAGTGCGCACCACTCTTGCATTTGCTGAATCCATGGTGCGATCGTCAATAACTATGTGTGCTGGTTTCAGTCGATCCACAGATACAGCCGTCTCTTTGTTGTTAACTTTCGAAATAAATACATTATCCGTGTGTCGTCTTAAAACTTCATATGGACCGGTATAAGGCGCTTCCAAAGGTTGTTTTACTGCATCTGTACGGATGAAAACATGCGAGCACTGATCAATCCCTTTTAGTCTAAACAGCTTCTTTTTAATATGATGTAATTTCTGCGGCGGATGACTTTATATCTTCCTTGAAACACGTGCGTAATCCGAGGAGCGCAGACGGAAGTACTTTGGTCCACGGAATACCAGTGCTGCAATCAATGCTGACTTGAAAGATCGATGCCATCTTTCTACAAGTCCATTGGATTGAGGATGATAGGCTGTAGTATGAATATGTTGACTTCCGAGAAACTTGGCGAGTTCCTTAAACAGCGCAGCCTCAAACTGGGTTCCCTGATCAGTGGTAATCGTCTTTGGGGCGCCAAATCGTGCAATCCAGTGGGTCCAAAAGGCGGTGGCAATCGTTTCTGCGGTAATGTTGGTTAATGGTATAGCTTCAAGCCAACGTGACGATCGATCATTATGAGACAATAGCGGAATCTGATATGATGGCATTAATACTATGTCCAGATGAACATGATCGAACCTTCCGCTTGGAACGTGTATCTTTTCAGAATCAGGTGGTTGTGTTTGCTGATTTTGGAACGTTGACAAGCTATGCAGTTTCTGCACCAGGTAGTCACATCCTTGTTCATGTGAGGCCAGACGAATTTTTGACGAATTTGCTGCGATGTTGCTCTGCCGCTTGGATGTGATAAGTTGTGAATGTAGGCAAATACTTGTTCATGAAGAGCCCGAGGAATGTAAGGCCGCTCTCGACCCGTTGATATGTCACAGTATATCCAAACATTGTTGTCAAAACTAGTCCTCTGCAGCCTTAATGAGGTGTTTCCTTGAAGCAGTCTGCCAACTCCTTATCGACGCCTGCGACTCCTCTATCTCAGCTGTAGTCACAGATACCGGCATTGAGATAGCCCACAACCTCGAAAGAGCATCTGCTACTGCATTGTCAACGCCCTTTAGATGAACAATGGTTGTAGAAAATTGGGATATAAAGCTGAGATGGCGAATTTGTCGAGGTGATGCTTTTTCCGGACGCTGTTTGAAGGCATAAATGAGGGGCTTGGGATCCGTCTGAATTACAAAATTACGCGCTTCGATCAAATGCTTAAAATATTTCACAGCTTCGTAAATGGCCAATAATTCCCTGTCATAGGTGCTGTAATTTCTCTCTGTAGAATAACTTTTTCGAGAAGAATCCCAGCGGCTCCTATTGCCATGTCAGAAGCATCACACCAATGCAAGTGCAGATCCTGGCGAAGGAAAAGAAATGACTGCAGCTTCGGCCACACTCTTTTTGCATTCTTCGAAGACACTATCAACCAGCTCGGAAGGTTCTTGGGCATCGTTAATTATTATCGCCGATGCATTCCGCATTCCTCGCATATACAAGCACCTTTATCAGAGCTACTAAAAATGTAAGGAAAAATGATCACCGAAAATCATATGGACTCCTGAACTTATTTCGTCCTTCGAAGAATGCAAAAAGAGTGTGGCCGAAGCTGCAGTCATTTCTTTTCCTTCGCCAGGATCTGCACTTGCATTGGTGTGTGATGCTTCTGACATGGCAGCAGGAGCCGCTGGGATTCTTCTAGAAAAGTTAAGTTCTACAGAGAAAAACTACAGCACCTATGACAGGGAATTATTGGCCATTTACGAAGCTGTGAAATATTTTAAGCATTTGATCGAAGCGCGTAATTTTGTAATTAAGACGGATCACAAGCCCCTCATTTATGCCTTCAAACAGCGTCCGGAAAAAGCATCACCTCGACAAATTCGCCATCTCAGCTTTATATCCCAATTTTCTACAACCATTGTTCATCTAAAGGGCGCTGACAATGCGTAGCAGATGCTCTTTCGAGGTTGTGGGCTATCTCAATGCCGGTATCTGTGACTACAGCTGAGATAGAGGAGTCGCAGGCGTCAGACCAGGAGTTGGCAGGACTGCTTCAAGGAAACACCCATTAAGGCTGCAGAGGACTAGTTTTGACAACAATGTTTGGATATACTGTGACATATCAACGGGTCGAACGCGGCCTTACATTCCTCGGGCTCTTCATGAACAAGTATTTGCCTACATTCACAACTTATCACATCCAAGCGGCAGAGCAACATCGCAGCAAATTCGTCAAAAATTCGTCTGGCCTCACATGAATAAGGATGTGACTACCTGGTGCAGAAACTGTATAGCTTGTCAACGTTCCAAAATCAGCAAGCACAACCACCTGATTCCTGAAAAGATACACGTTCCAAGCGGAAGGTTCGATCATGTTCATCTGGACATAGTAATAATGCCATCATATCAGAATTTCCGCTATTGTCTCATAATGATCGATCGCTTCTCACGTTGGCCTGAAGCTATACCATTAACCAACATTACCGCAGAAACGATTGCCACCGCCTTTTGGACCCACTGGATTGCACGATTTGGCGCCCCAAAGACGATTACCACTGATCAGGGAACCCAGTTTGAGGCTGCGCTGTTTAAGGAACTCGCCAAGTTTCTCGGAAGTCAACATATTCATACTACAGCCTATCATCCTCAATCCAATGGACTTGTAGAAAGATGGCATCGATCTTTCAAGTCAGCATTGATGTGCAGCACTGGTATTCCGTGGACCAAAGTACTTCCGTCTGCGCTCCTCGGATTACGCACGTGTTTCAAGGAAGATATAAAGTCATCCGCCGCAGAAATTATCATATTAAAAAGAAGCTGTTTAGACTAAAAGGATTGATCAGTGCTCGCATGTTTTCATCCGTACAGATGCAGTAAAACAACCTTTGGAAGCGCCTTATACCGGTCCATATGAAGTTTTAAGACGACACACGGATAATGTATTTATTTTGAAAGTTAACAACAAAGAGACGGCTGTATCTGTGGATCGACTGAAACCAGCACACATAGTTATTGACGATCGCACCATGGATTCACAATGCAAGAGTGGTGCGCACTTATTCGAGACAGCAGAATCCAATCGTGACGTCCTCACTGGAGGGGGAGTACTGTGGCGCTCCACATTATCCCTCTAGCGAACATTTGCCAAACTAAGCTATCGGAAAACCAACGAGTTAGCAGTAGGTTATAGGAAGACCATCGCTAACTCTCTCTCGTTCGACAGCCGAGTAATTTGCCGGCCACGCTTTTATTTCGTTTGACAATATAAATAAAGTTTCATATATAAGCAAATAACATTGGCATTTTTAATGTGCCAAAGTACGGTACGATTCGCGAGATGATAGACGCGATGTAGAAAATACAAATAAAGTTCGAGGAAAAAAGTAGGATCTAATTCTGTGCTAGGAAATTTAATATTAATCGTTTTAGGAGAGGCAGAGAGTCAGAATTTGATATAATAGGATAAACTATATTATAGTCAGAGCATAGTACTCTGAAAAGTTCATGCACGTCATAGTTAGATCTACAGTGATTTAAAATTAAGAGAATGGAACAAAAAAGTTAAGTCGGCCAACCAAGTCGGGGCTATCAATTTCACCTCGAAGAAGGTTATCAATATAAACCGTTCCAAGCATCGTTATACGGTTGGTTAGAGAGGGTAAGTTAATTAGGAGTAATCTACTAGAATAAGAAGGTAAAATGCTGTTTGCATCCCAGCTTAGGCGCCTTAAGGCAAAAAGTAAAAAGTTCTTTTGTACAGACTCGATACGGTCAATATGAATTCCAGACGGGTGATCCGTACTCAAGTTTCGGCCGGACGAGCGATTTATTTGATAGATTTATTTACCATGGATGAAATGTGATCTGTAAACTTTAGTCTTGGGTCCAAAAGAACACCAAGATCAGTCACTAGATCTATTCTGTCCAGAGAGCCCTCACTCAGCGTATAAAACGCGTATTGAGGAGTAACACGGCAAAAAGACATTACCTTACACTTGGAGCCATTTGAATTGTCAGAGCACCATGCTTAAAAGCTATTTAAATCGGATTGTAAGTCAGACTGGCTAGAAGTATCTTTGTACTGCAGGCATAATTTCACATCATCAGTATACGAGTACTGATTGTGAGGTTTCTAAAGATAAGCTAAACAATTTGAGAAGGGGCTTACAAAGGCCCTTGCGCAATATCTCAGCACGCAGCCGGGAATTCCATTGGGACCAGGTGAATATACGGGCTTGACTTTTTGGAGATCAAGTAGTAGGGCGCTTTCGTTTAATGTGGGACAAAATATTAAATTCGACTTGGATACTGTGTAAAAATAAGGATGTGTAGAGTAAGATGAAGGAGAATATGTCGTTTGAAAAAACTGGGCAAGTAGATCGGCTATGTCCTGATCAGTTGTTGCTGTCATGTTTTCAAAAGATAGCGAGGAAGGATAATTTGTGGATTTACGCTAAGTGTTAACAAAATTGTAAAACTGTTTCGGATCCTGGGAGAATTGGATCTTACAACGGTTCAAAAAATTCTTGTAACGCAGAGCGTTAAGCTCGGTAAAACTATACCGAGCGCTTAAGTATCTAGAAAAATATATTGAGAACCGGTATCTTTATATTTCCTATAAAGTCTGGGCTTTACATTTCTAAGGTGTGTCAGCTCTTTACTGAACCAAGGTGGTTTGGTGGAGACTGACGGATAATACAACGGAACACAAGAATTAAAAAACGAATTTACTGTTGAATAAAAATATCTATAGCATCATCCATATTATAGCATGAGTAGAGATAGGACCAATCAAAGCCAGATATATAAAAGTTAAGCCTACGAAAGTCGGCCTTGCGAAAACAAAGTAGTCGCTTAGAATACTTCTCTGATTTTTCTTCTAACACAGTACCAGTGTTGATTGAAACCTCAAACGTCGGATGATATGGATCTTCAGGTTGAGTGCTATCTTGGAAAAAAATACGCGGTCCGGATTTAAGACGAAACATAGGTCCAATAAACGACCTAGTGAATTATTAATATTGTTAACTTGAGACAATGATATATCTAGCAAGCCTTCAATAAAAGTCATGTTGGGCTAGCGGATGTAAGACATTTGATTGTTCATTTATTGACCACGCTGTTCCCGGGATATTAAAATCTCCTAGAACTAAAAGTTGGTCTCTATCGGTCAGTGTTCAAGAAGAACACTTTTTATAATAAATCTAATACTTTACGAGTTCGGTACATGTCAATATGTTAATTGATCTAGAGCCGTAAATAACGATCTTTAACTCAAACCCTACAAGGGTTGAGCCTAACCATAAAAATAGTTCTCACACTGCAGAAAGGGTCGTTTTGCGGGCGACCGTTGATAAGGCTCCCGCTCAGGCAAACAGGTGTGGTCTCTGCGTAGACCATAGATAAGTATATTATAAGAATGTCATGTTAGTTACGTAAGCAAAGACTTTTTGAAATAAAATCAGTTTTTATACGGAACTCAAACGTGAAGGTTGTTTTCCTTATTACAGGAATCCCTTTCAGTCAGTTTGTTTGACACTAACTGTATAGCAAAAAGATGATTTAAGTAGTCTGGAAATTCAGATGCAGGCGGAATGTACGAGCAGGTGATATTTATTGGGTTGTCAAAAAAGTCCTGTGGTTCTTTTATATTATTATTATACCCGTTACTCGTAGAGTAAAAGGGTATATTGTATTCGTGCAAAAGTATGTAACAGGGAGAAGGAAGCGTTTCCGACCCCATAAAGTATATATATTCTTGATCAGGATCACTAGCCGAGTCGATCTAGCCATGTCTGTCTGTCCGTCTGTCTGTATGAACGCTGAGATTTCGGAAACTATAAAAGCTAGAAGGTTGAGATTTCACACACATATTCTTGGGCTTCCTACGCAGCGCAAGTTTGTTTCATCGAGGTGCCACGCCCCCCCTAACGCCCACAATCGCCATAAACGATTTTCAAATGTGTCTGGAGGCCACATCTTTTAAGATTTTAAAAATATATAAACGCAATTTTATAGTGTTTATTAATACCTATCGAAATGTAGAAGACATTTTTCAAATCGGACCATTCATTAAAAAGTTATACGCAATCAAAATTGTTTATATATCTATCTCCCTCGCACTCCCTTTAGCCCCAATAGATAGTCGGGACACCAACCCGAGTACAGCGTTCGCACTCCCTTTAGCTGAGTGACAACCCGACTATAGCGTTCTCTCTTGTTTTTTTTTCTTTTTTTACATCGAGCTTTTAAGAGACTCAGACTATTATAGAATTCCTCAAATGTTACCACTTCTGACGTGAGCGTTGAGTCCACGGCAATTAAAACTTCACCGCCTCGCCTGGATGGACGGTCATGCCTATAGGTAGTGTACTTACCAGGAAAGATTTCGGAGTTTAAGATCTCTTCTTTTAACCAAGTTTTTGTAAATACAATAATATGGAATGCAAAAGAAAGACTGTCAGCATACAATTTAAATAGCTTTCTTCGCAAGCCTCTAGTATTCTGATAGAAAAGAATTAAGCTAGTTTTTAGTTTTTTGAAGAAGAAGATAGGGTAGAAGATGAAGATGCCACACTACTCTGGCCTTGATTGGGGAGTCTAGTCTGTACGGGTCTTTTTCCTTTACTTGTATTTGTGTTCCTAGTTTCGAACTCCTTTACCACCATAAGATCTGGCCAGAAATGTTCAGAGCAAAGTCCGCATGAAGTTACGGTATCTAAAGCACTTGTTGTACCTGAAGACCGATATCATCCAACATTGGAATTGACAATTGGCCTCCCCTGTACTGATACCCTTTCTCCTTTAGTTCCTCAAACTAAATCGAGATGCTTTCGAAAATGTGACTATAATAAACTAAATTACATGATTTCGCAATATAATTGGACTGATTTGTACAACTGCATGGATATTGAAAGTGCAATTGAACTTTTCTATAGCGTTTTAAACACTTTTCTTGACGAATACGTTCCTGACAGGCTTCCTCCAAAGCTAAACAGGCCTCCTTGGTTTAACAATGCCCTTCAAAGACTTAAAAATCTTAAATCCAACCCTTATAAAAAGTATAAAAAATCGGGTAAGCCATCTGATTTTTCGAAATATGATGTGGCTCGATCTGATTTTAATGTTCTTAACAGTCATTGCTATTCTATGTATTTAAATCGATGTAAATTCGAATTTTCAAATGATCCTAAGCAGTTTTATAACTTTGTTAATGCCAAGCGTAAGTCTTCGGCATTGCCTTCATCGGTACGTTTAAACTCAAAAACAGCATCGTCGGATTCTGAAATTGCGGATTTATTTGCCGTATTTTTCTATCTACCCTAACCCCTTAAATAGGGCTAATTGTATTTTTACCCCTGTAATTACCGAAAGTTCTCTCCTAAAGGATTTAGAAACAACAACGCCAACGTATTCTCTGGGTCCAGATGGACTCCCTGGGTGCTTAAGTTTTGTGCTTCAACCATTTGTAATCCGATTCTTAAACTTTTTCATTTGTCTATTTCATTATCAGTTTTTTCAACTATCTGGAAGGACTCTTTCATAATTCCACTCCACAAAAAGGGTGCGAAGGTGGATGCCCAGAATTATAGAGGTATTTCTAAATTGTCGGCAATTCCTAAAGCATTTGAATGCTTATGTTCCTCGCTAATATCACCGTGTCAGCATGGTTTTGTTAAGCGAAGATCGACCACCACCAACCTTCTTGAATTGTCATCTATTGTAATAAATGGATTTAAGAATAAAATGCAGACTGACGTAATATATAGAGATTTTAGTAAGGCCTTTGACTCTGTTAACCACTCTCTCCTTTTTTGGATTTCAAGTTACTTGAATGGTAGGACTCAGAGGGTTATATTTAAGAACGCTGTTTCTAAAATGATCTACGTGACATCTGGATTTCCTTAAGGTAGTCATTTATGCCCTTTGCTGTTTACTTTGTTTATTAACGATCTTCCCTCTATCGTAGCACATTCTCGTGTACTAATGAACGCTGATGATGTTAAGCTTTGTTTATCTTATAAAGATATAGGGTCAGGTTTCAACTTACAGTCAGATATTGATCGTTTCAGGGATGGTGTGAGTACAACCTTTTAAATTTAAACTGCCTTAAATGCAACGTTATTAGTTATTCTCTTCAAAATACACCACTCGACCGTATATATTCAATTAACGATTTAGGTGTTCTTCTCGACCCAAAACTTAAATTTGACTGCCACATAATGGCCACTGTCAATAAAGCTATGAGTGTTCTTGGGTTTATAAAGCGTTGGTCAAAAGAATTTAATGACCCTTATACAACCAGAGTATTATTTACCTCCCTTGTCCGTCCTATTTTGGAATATTGTTCTTCAGTTTGGAGTCCACAATATCAAGTGCACATCGACCGTATTGAGTCGGTATTTGAACTGGGATCAAAACGTAAGGCTACCTTCCTACCAGAGTAGATTACTATTGCTTAATTTACCTACACTTGAAAACCGTAGAATAATGCTTGGTACTATTTTTATGCAAAATCTTATAACAGGTGATATTAATTCTGTAGAACTGGTAAACCGTTTAACTTTTAATGTTCCCGTTAGACTAACACGTAATTATTATCCTCTTAATTTGCCACGATGTACATCAAATTTTACTCTGCATGAATTGGCGAATACCTACTATACCTATAACCTTAAACCTTTAATGATTACGGTCCCTGAAAAATGTTATTTAAATGAAAGATTTATTCGCGGAAAAATTGTGGCCTCAAGTTACAACGAAATTATGACCAATTATAATCTTTCTTCGGAATGTTGGTATTTTCAAATATATGACGCACGGTCACATCAATTTCAAATTTCGTCCAAAAGTGAAATAAAAAAGTGAAAATAGTTCATTTTATCTAAAAACAAGAGAGAACGCTATAGTCGGGTGCCCCGACAATCATCTGATTGTCGTCTGATACCCGTTACTCAGGTAAAGGGAGTGCGAGAGAGATGGATATAGAAACTTTGAACACGCATAACTTTTTAACGAATGGTCCGATTTGAAAAATTTCTTCTACATTTCGATAGGTATTGATAAACACAATAAAACTGCATTTTTACTTTTCCGAAATATTGAAATTTTTAAAATCGTATATAAGCGATTGTGGGCGTTAGAGGGGGCGTGGCACCTTTTTGAAACAAACTTGCGCTGCGTAGGAACTCCTAGAATCTGCATGCAAAATGCCAATCCTCTAGCTTTTATAGTTTCCGAGATCTCAGCGTTCATACAGACGGACAGACAGACAGACGGACAGACGGACATGGCTATATCGACTCGGCTATTGACCCTGATCAAGAATATATATACTTTATAGGGTCGGAAATGCTTCCTTCTAGCTGTTACATACTTTTGCACGAATACAATATACCCTTTTACTCTACGAATAACGGGTATAAAAAAACCAAGGGCAGGTTTTTTCTATTCTTAAACGAAATGTTAAAGCAGAATGGAAATACTATTGTTTGGGGCTGTCCATATATTACGTAATCACAATTTCGACGATTTTTGACCCCCTCCCCCCCCCCCCCACCATGTAATCAATTCTTCATACAAAAAAAAATTTTTTTTGCACTAGAGCAGCGGTCGGCAGCGCCCTATTAAGTGAGCATAGGGTTTTGTTCTGCCCAGCCGCTGCTCGCTCACGTATACTGTAGAACAGCGGTCTGCACACACACTCTGATGATCTGCCCAGTGCAATTTACTCATACAAATATTAAACAAAACGTTATTGTATGTGTGTGCCGACCGCTGCACTAGAGTAATCATTTGGTTGACCCCCTCCCCCCCTAGGTGATTACGTAATATATGGACAGCCCCTTTTAGGCGGAGATACAGTGCCTTTTTTTTTAAAGTTCTCTATGTGTGTATTATACTCGTATGTTTAAGCGTAGTACTCAGTTCGGCTAAGAGTTTCACTAGTCGATAAATATTATTCTTATGTAGTGACCGAAGTTTTCAGAGTTCACCCGCTTTTCATGTAACATGGTCTTATTGTAAATCAGCTGGTTCACAAACAGAAAACAAATCAACTGGCGCGCCAATCTTAAAATATTACAAAATGTTGAGCCGACGACCGGGGTCGCAAGCTTTAAAATTGCTGTTGGCTTGGCGATATGTATTGCCGCAACTCCTACAGGCAGTTTTCCATTGGTTTTTGGGGTTTTCCTTCCATTTATAATTTGTTATTGGCACACCGCTTCTGCACAAACATAGCCAAAGATCAAATTTCCTATACTTTAGGCATGTGCGTCAAATTAGCATCGGTGACTTTAGCGGCGATTGTGGAACGGTGGAATCTGGAACATGGGGCCAATTTAAATTTTTTTATTTCTATGGCTGCAAATGCAAAATTGTTAAAAATGAAATTATCTTTCGATCTAGGTAATTCGCGAGTCTGAACGATGTTCGGAAGTATGAAAAAAAATGCTTTCGAAAAATCAGGTCTCCTCATTTTGGGGAATATCTTCACTTGCAGAGCGTGATTCACAGCACGCTAGCTTACCCTAAAGGTCGTATTTTGAAGGACATATGAGAAAAATTGCATCAAAAAATTATCGTCAGTTTTTGAGAAAATCAGTTAACAGTGGACCAACCTTAGAATCCGCCCATAAAAAAGGCCTTAAAAATCAATTTATTCATAACATTATTCACAGAGCGTGCTCCACAATTTCGAGTTTATAGGATGAAGGCGGGTTAATTAAGCAATGTTTCTGGAAAATTTCATTAAAAAACAAGAGAGAACGCTATAGTCGGGTTGGTGTCCCGACTATCTTATACCCGTCACTCAGCTAAAGGGAGTGCGAGGGAGATGGATATATAACATTTTTTTGATTGCGAATAACTTTTTAATGAATGGTCCGATTTGAAAATGTCTTCTACATTTCGATAGGTATATTTATACACAACAAAATTGCATTTATACTTCTCGGAAATCTTTAAAGGTGTGGGCGCCAGACACATTTTAAAATCGTTAGCGGGCGATTATGGGCGTTAGAGGGGGCGTGGCGCTCGGCTGAAATAAACTTGCGCTGGGTAGGAAGCCCAAGAATATGTGTGGGAAATCTCAACCTTCTAGCTTTTGTAGTTTCCGAGATCTCAGCGTTCATAGGGACAGACAGACAGACAGACGGACATGGCTAGATCGACTCGGCTAGTGATCCTGATCAAGAATAATATGGTACAAGTTTAATTTATTTATATTTAAACCTTTCATTAAGGGGTTTAAAAAGTAAAAAAAACACTTCACAAACATTTCACAAAAAAAAAAAAACTTTTTTAAAAAATGTATTTAGAGGACTTGTCGCGGCGAGGATTCGATGTCGGTACCTATACTCACAAATTTTCATTGTCCTGTCGCCTCTAACCACTTCACCACCCTGGGAATTCGCTATTTCTGGATGAATTTTTATATTTAAGAATCAGTCGTTCTAATTTTAAGAAGGAATGTTTTAAAATTTCTAGATCGATTCGGTATTATTTTCTGAGCTGGAATAAAGATTGATTTAGTCTCCAAGTGAATACTTTTAATCTCAATTTAAGTATTTTTTTATTGTGTTTGAGAATATTTGTGCTTAATTGGTATTTAAGTCCAAATTTTGCTTAATTTAAGTATGAAATCGTTCTTAAATCAAGACTGATTTTGCTTGATTTTAGCACGGTGTTTTTTTCTGAGTGTAGGCGAAGGTGCGAAGGCACCGACATATAATAATAATATATACATAATAATTTTTTTATACGGGGGTGCCACAGAGTTCGCGCACAGCTAAAAAGGACTTCATACATATACATATGGGCGGTTCTTTTACAAACCTAACACCTTTTCTTGGGTCACATTTTTGATTTGCCTGAAACTTTTTGAAAAAGTACCCTCTCATTGAAAATCTGTATCACCGGTTGTATTGGGTTGGCAAGAAAGTCATGTCGTTTTTTTAGTAATCGTTTTTAATCTTTTAATTTGGTAATTATTCGATAACATTTGCGGAAGCTATAGCAAATTAAACATGGAGGATCAAAGTGAGCATTTTCGGCATATTTTGCTTTTTTATTTCCGAAAAGCAAAAAAGCGGTCGAAGCTCGCGAAAAATTGTGCGAAGTGTATGGTAAAGATGCCATGAGTGATCGCCAATGTCAGCGCTGGTTTGCCAAATTCAGGGTTGGAGATTTTGGAGTTAAAGACGCCCCACGTTCTGGTCGACCATCGGCCGTTTTAGACGAACAAATTCAGGCTTTGCTGGATGAAAACCGGCGTTATTCAACGGTTATACAACGATACAACGGTTGAAAACCATTTGAAGAAACTTGGCTACGTAAGCAAGCTCGATGTTTGGGTTCCGCATAACTTAAAGGAAATTCACCTACCTAAGCGTATCAATATCTGCCATTCTCTGCTGCAACGGATTAAAAACGACCCTTTTTTGAAGCGGATCATTACTGGCGACGAAAAGTGGGTTGCTTACAATAATGTCCAACGAAAAAGATCATGGAGCAAGAAAGATGAGCCAGCCCAAGCAACATCAAAGGCCGATATCCATCAGAGGAAAGTTATGCTGTCTGTTTGGTGGAATTGGAAGGGTGTAGTGCACTTTGAGCTGCTGGGACGGAATGAAACCATCAATTCAGATGTGTACTGTCGCCAGCTATCCAATTTGGCGGAAAAAATTAAAGAAAAGGAGCCGGCACTAGCTAATCGCAAGGGTATAGTCTTTAAAAATAATAGATTACAAAATTACTATTATTATTTTTACCCTCATTTTACTTTTTGTCATTCAGAAATTGTCGAAAGACTTAAAACTTAACTTTTAATCATTCAAAAATGTTATTATTATTTTATTTTATAATTGTTATTATTGTTTTTGTTTACTATTATTATTTTAACCCTCCATTTAAAAAATAATAATTTTGTAAAAATAAAAAATTATAAAATTTCATAAAACAATTTTTTTTTTAATTTGGATTTTTTTAACGTATTAAAATAATTACTTTTTAATATTTTATTATTAAATGGAGGGTTAAATACATAATTGTAATTTTTTAATAGATTAAAAAATTACTTTTTACTTTTTGTCATTCAGAAATTGCCAAATTACTACAACCGGAGATACAGATTTTCAATAAGAGGGTACTTTTTAAAAATTCACGTTTTGTGACAAACTAAAAAAAAATTATTTTTTTTGGTCAAATCTTTATAAACGTGTTTACTTATTTTCTGAATAGTACACGTAAAAAAAGTTTCAGGCAAATCAAAAATGTGATCCAAGAAAAGGTGTTCGGTTTGTAAAAGAACCGCCAATATACATAATTACTTATAGGGTCGGAAACGCTTCCCCTCAGTTCTGGGATCACATTTCGGTGACAATTCATTAGGTCAAACGCTCGGCCGCTGTCAACGTCAGCAGAGCAGTCGGGCAGCGTCGACGTGAAAGAAAGAGAAAACGATATCTATATATTGCGCTCTTTTTCGTTGTCTTATAATCTGCCTGCACTCGGCGCTAGCAGAGACAAATTTCGGCTGGTCCGTTTTTCTCTTTTGCGCCTTACAGTTACCCACCGGGAAAGTGAGAAGGTGGTTCTTTGTGTGTTGGAAATACTCTTCCTTTTAGCAGAAAATGTTGGAAATCCTGTATCTTTTAGCAGACGACGGTGTAGGGAATTTGAAATTCCTTTGGAAAACCACATAGAAACCTCATTTCCCCCTTACTTTTTGTGTCACCCCCGTGTATTTCGAAACCAGAGACGGAAGAAATGTAAGGAGTGAATGAGGTTTAGTCCCTTCCGCTTGTATGGAGAAACCTGATGAAAATATGTTATTTTCCAGAGGAATTTTCCCGGTGGGTACGTTTAGCTAGCAACCAAAATTTGGCTGGTAAAATTTGCGTTACATGTGTATGTATGAAACTTTATTTTATATTGGGTTGTCAAAAAAGTCCTTCGGTATTTTTATTATATTATTTTTTTCTTTTTTTACATCGAGCTTTTAAGAGACTCAAAGCTTCTTCAAATGGTTTATAACGGCTTGATGACTTAAGCCAAGCTCTTGACCGATGCTACGGCTACTACTATGCCGGTTTTACCGCAATTTTCTACGACAGGCCTTCCTTCTTTGACCACCTCTGCACCAGAACGAAAACGTTGAAACCATCGTTGTGCGGTGGAAATGGAAACTGTATCGTGTCCATAAACTGCACAAATTTTATTGGCGGCTTGTGAGTAGTAGTAGTACTGTAAAATATGCCGTATTTTCTCTTTATTTTGCTCCATGATTGCGACGCTATAACTCACGAACGACTTAAAAGAAAAGACAATCAATCAAACACGTGTTAGCGCGTAAAATGAGCTTTCCAAAAAGGTATATTATGACCAGATGCGACGAATAAAACAAGAACTACGTGCTTTCAGCGCCAACTAGCGAAAATACCGCAAGACTTTTTTGACAACCTAATATATACACTACTGGCCAAAATAATAGGTACACAGGATAGCTATTGAGGCCAGACCTCCCAAACCTCTTTATTTTGAAAGGTTATTCTGCTCTGAAGTATTATAATAAACAATGGATACAGTAAAACCTGTCTATTCCATGTTAGCCATATATTTGTGCTGAAAGGTCGGTTTTGGTGTGGTCAAAATAATAAGTACACTTGAGTTATTTATCAATTTTAAAACATTAAATCTAGAACGGTTAGTATTTTATCTTAAGTCAGGATTATGTTTATAAGATTTGGTTACTTCAAAGTCATCAAAGTCATAAAATCTGATTTGCAGCTTAAAAGGAACTTAACACTTAAGTATTGCTTGTGATTCCCTAAAATTTCTTTAAAAATACTACTAGAGCTTAATAAATAAAATCGGTTTGGAAAAAAATTAGTACTTACACCGTAAAAAATAAGGAAAATACTTGTCAAAAACCAAAGTTACATGCGGTTTTAATTTTAAACAAGAAAGGAAGCTAGCTTCGGCCAGTCGAAGCTTATATACCCTTGCAGATAAAAGAAATACCTTTTTAAGTTGTCAGAAATCAAAACGCCTACTTCCTGCAAAGTTACAATGAATTTTCGTATATTTGTTTGATTATTCGTATGGGAGCCTTAAGATATAGTGATCCGATCCGGCTCGCTCTGACATATGTACTTCCTGCAATAGAAATAAGACTTTTGGGAAAGTTTCATTGCGATAGCTTTAAAACTGAGAGACTAGTTCGCATAGAAACGGACAGACGGACATGGCTATTGGTGCTGATCAAGAATATATATACTTTATGTGGTCGGAAACGTCTCCTTCACTGCGTTACAATATCTGACTGAAATTATAATACCCTCTGAAAGGGTATAAAAAATAGTTACATTTTAAATTCTTAATTTTTTTATTTTTATTTTGATAATAGATAAAACGACTAAAAAAATTAGTCGACGAGGAGAACCACAAAATAGTGTAGTAAAGAGTCAGAGAGGAATGGTCTTCCTTGGACCGCGACTTCTTAGTATTGTCATCCTGGAGTTTTTTAGATAAATTCTTAAGTACTTGCGGTCCAAGGAAGACCATTCTTTTCTGCGTCTTTACTACACTATTTTGTGCTTCTCCTCCTTGGTCCGCGAATTCTTAGGATTTAAATATGAAAATGGCATGGTTGCTATCTGTGGCGATAAAGGCGGATCTTTTGGTTCTGGGAGGAGTTCATAAAACAAATTTTTTGTTGCATATATTTTTTTTAATATTTTAATTTTTGTGGATTTTTGCATGTGTTTCGAGTTTAAACTAACGGGAGCTTGGTAATTTCGAAAATAAAAAATTCTTATTTATGTATAACAAAATAAAATAGACATATATATACATACATATATGTCTATTTATACAATATATCAAAACAAATTTAATTTTCTATTTTGCCCTTATGACGTCATATAAGAATTCGAATGGATTCGAATAAATTCGTCTGAATTGTTCATGTTCTCATTTACTCGATTCGTTTTCCATCACCTTTTCTGGTTCGACTGAGTTTTACGTCAGCACACTTATTTATTCAAGCCAGTTTCCCTACACATTCCAACTCATTCAACTCATTTTGAACATTGTCAATTCGAATACGTATTTTTTTTTGTAATCTACGAGTAATGTATATAACTATTAAACTTATAAAATAAAATAAAACTATGTATATTGTAATGAATAGTAAAACAAGCCTCGACAAATTTATGAACTCTTTTTTTCCCCTCACACTTAAGATCTCCTCTGTTGCGCGCTCTTTCCTTTTCGTTATGAAAGCGAGGAGAGAGGAAATATTGATATTAAAAAACAATCTAAATTTACATATTAGTACTGCGATATCACTATTTGAAATCCACCTGTTTTTTATATGCGCCGAAGAAGAGATTTAAAACTTTTTTGTTGCAGTATGCCGAAAATAAAATTGTTCGTTATATGGGAGTTTTCGTTAAATTAAACTAAAACAAATGATTTATAAAAAGGTACGCACCTCAGCATATCCTATGGACTTAAGCTCGGTGCTGGTGCAGGGGTAGAGGTCCAGGAACTTATAGCGGTCTACCAACTGGGCGGTCTCTTTGCCCTCGTACTCTTTAAGCTTTAAACATAAATAATTACACATGAACTTACGATTGTCTTTAAAGATAAAGCAAAATTAGGAACTTACGTTCTCGAAGACGGCACTACGACGGCGTTCGACCTTGACGATGCTGGACAGATCCCCAATGTTGGACTCAAATTCGAGGAAGCGATTCCAAACCTCCACACTCTTGTGCGGCGACAAACCGCCGGAGCTGAGTACGCGTTCAAATAAGACGCGCGTGTTATTGTCCTCGTTCAAATGGGACAGGTAGTCAATGTAGCACATCACGTACTCCGGACTGCCGCCAAATCGCTTCAGTCCCAGCTCAAAGATGCGGAAGGCGATTTCCTTGTCCTTGGAGCAATAGTACTCCATCAAAGCGGCAGCCACGAAGATGTGATAACGCGAACGAACGTCCTCGCGTGCTTTCTTAAAGATGCCGCGCGCCGATTTGATGCCCTCCGCACGACGGGCAAACTTCATGTACTGCACGTAGACCTAAAGTATTTAATATCAAGGCTTTATAATCTCTGCTTATTCAGTTTTAATATCTATGTTTCTACCAGAGTGGGATCAATGTCTGGCAACTGTAATAGCTTGTTGTACATGGAGTGCACCTTCTCGTACTTCAACCTTCCCTCCTCAAAGTCAGCATAGGCGAAATAGAGCAACGCATTCCGGTTCAGTACGCCATTAATAGAGCGTTCCAGAATATTAGCGCACTCATCCGCAAATATCTTTGCTGCCTGGACGTCCTGCAATATGGAAATAAGCAATTAGCAAAGAAAATACAGAAAGTTCGACTTAGTTAAAGTAAGTAAAACGCGTGCGGCCTGACCAAGGGCAATGGGGCAAGCGGCGGAAAAGGTTGTGCCACCGCGTGCTCCTTTACCAGAGGGGCGACACTTCTTAGCGAACAAGAGACTGTTTGATTTTGTTTTTGATCTTGACCCGCCACCGGGCAAAGGTTAAAATCCACTCTATTTGCTTGACTACAGGTACGCAGAGAACGAAGAAGGTGGTTGCTACTCAAGTACGCACGCCTTTCTCGGTGAGCACACGGGCACTGGTGTCCAAGAATTGAGATGCTTGGTGCCACACGGCCGGATGATGGGTAAGCACGAGCAAGCACTGTTCCGTAGCAAACATGACGCGACGGGTGACTAAGGCCGTGTCTTCGGTGCGCAACGGATTGGACTTCTCGTAAGTGATAAAGCGCTTCCACAGCTCCACCTGTTTCACCTCCTCCTTGGTGAGAGTGGGCGGAACGGCGGGCAAATTTCGGTTAAGGCCTTTAGTGTGGTATTCCAGTTCTTTGGCCACACGTCGAGCGTTCATGTAGTCTCTGGTTTGAAATAAAACTTTATATAGAAATTCTAGCAAGAGTTGCATATAAAACAAACTTTGATCGCTCCAGACTCATCTTCTCCGATATAATTGGATTGATATTTTGTTCGAAAGCGATGTAGTCCTTCCATAACTGCTCAATGCCCACAATGGGTGTAACAACCGCCTTTTGATAGACGCGGCGTACTGCTGTGATCTTCTGGTTCTCCGCGTAATTTCCAACGGCTTCAACGCTACGCAGAAAGTAAATGTAGTCCTGCCAGATGCTGAACGAGTGCAAATCCATCCCGATTTTCTCCAGAGCAAAATCATAAGCCTGAGCCATTTTTTCTCTGCAGAAGTTAAATAGAATAGAATTTTCAGATAATATCTAAGTAATATATAGCTTTCACGTCGCAACTTTTTGCGCATTTAAGAAATGGTTTAACAGTGGCCCGAAAGATTTAAGCACTATATTGTCTCTAAAAAAAATGGAAACAATAGAAAAAAATTGTTAAGTAGCGCGGAGTTAAAGTTTGGGGCTGTTACAGAAATCGCGCAGCACTTAAGTGGAGTACAATTTATTTAAGTTATATTGTTAGATATGAAGGAAGATCTGAGAAAACCGCGAATCACCTAACCATTTCTATTTGTTTCATTTAAACACTTTAAATGACATTTCAATGTGCAAATTATTATAATTATAAATTAAAATTAGTTTTTGCATTTAAAGGAAATGTTAATTTATCTTTTTGAAACGGAAATAATTTTGTTAAAAGAAAGTAAAATCTCAATTGGAGGCAAACATATCCCCAGATGAGAAATCCGATAAATCCAATATAAGCAAATTTTGAGAACATTATTCTTTGTTTTTTTAGACTTTGCATTAAAAATGCTTAAACTTAAACTTTAAAACGTTTTGCCTTTGTTTACGGAATTTTTAATAATTTTCCCGAGCTTCTTCCATGGCGGAAATTAGTTGCGTATTTTTTTTCCTTCTTCGCCTTCAAAATACTTTTAAAAAAAGAATTACAAAAAAATAAAATATTAAATTTCCCTTCTCCTTCCCACAATTCTCATGACTTTCGCTTTCTTGTCTCTCATTTTCTTGACTTTCGCTCTCAGGCATCGAAATGCGCCGCAATATATTAATTTTTTTGTATAAAATGGATTGATTTGTCCTTTTTATAAATTAATTTTTATTTTAAGCTAACCCTCCTTTTCCACGCTCTAGCTCTCTTGTCTTTTGCTCTCCCGAAGGGCTCTCACCTCAGAACAAAATGTGGCGCAACAGCTCAAAAAAGCTAAAAACTCAAAAAAAAATATTTTTAAATTCTAGAAATTTGAAGAACAAAAGTTAAGCATTTGGGCCATAGAATTAACCGTTGATCAAACAAACATCTTGATCAGAATAGCAAAAACAAATTTTATTATAAACTGCTTCTCCCCTTTCCTCACAGTTCTACCCCTCCTCTCATCAGCTATGTTAGCTGTTGCTGTCACGCCGACGCCCTCTTGGCATCTGCTCTCTCGGCAGCTTTGGCGCTTCTGCAACAAAGTGAGGCAATAACTGAAAAAAATCTACAAAAAATTCTTTAAAAAAACTTATTAAAATGATAAAAATTAAAAAAAAAACGGAGCAGCGGTATAGAGTTTTAAAATTCAAAAGTTAATTTTAAATGTAGCTACCAAATTATGGGGGTTATCGAAATTTATTATACCCGTTACTCGTAGAGTAAAAGAGTATATTGTATTCGTGCAAAAGTATGTAACAAAAAATGTAACAGCTAGAAGGAAGCATTCCCGACCCTATAGAGTATATATATTCTTGACCAGGGTCACTAGCCGAGTTGATCAAGCCATGTCCGTCTGTCTGTCTGTCCGAATGAACGCTGAGATCTCGGAAACTATTAAAGCTAGAAAGTTGGGACTAACCATGCTTCCTACGCAGCCCAAGTTTGTTTCATAGGAGTGCCACGCCCCCTCTAACGCTCACAATCGCCTTAATTGATTTTAAAAGGTGTCTGGCGCCCACATATTTAAAGATTTCGGAAAAGTATAAATGCAATTTTGTTGTGTTTATGTATACCTATCGAAATGTAGAATTTTTTAAATAGGGCCTTACATTAAAAAGTTATGAGCAAATAATGGAATTCAGGCAGAGCAAGCAGTCTCTTTGCTGCATGCATATCTCCATCTCCCTTGCACTTCCCATAGCTAAGTAATGGTTATCTGACTAAAGCGTTTTCCCTTATTTTAAGTCCGTTCACCGCAACATATTGTTTGTAATTAGCGGGGAACAAACTAAGCTTCGATTGACTTAAATAATAATGGAACCTTAAATGCAATTTTGCAGAAGGGCAACTAAGAAAAATATATTTTAGGTTACAACATTAAATGTTGCTATTTTTTCAAACCGCGATTTGACAAGTACCACCTGTTAAAATCGAAAACTAAGTATGCAGATATGCTTATATACTTCTATATTAACACAATTTAATATCCATAGGGGTGCACCTTTCAAAATAAGTCAATTTTGTTGTCCAGTGTTATTATAAAGCTTAGTCATTTAAAGAAGATGCAGTAACTAATAATTAAACAACATATTATCCAAGTGGACACCACCAGATACTCACTTGTGTGTGCTGAGACCCGACTTGGTTTCCTTCACGTATGTCAGGTAAAGTTTCCAAAGGTCAATGTTCAGGATCTTGACTAAGCAGCGTTGGAAGAGTTTCTCCACGCGTTCGTAGTACCGGCTGCGCATCTCCATCTCTATGTACAGCTTCCAGTAGCGGGCGGTAGTTGGAAATACATTTACCAGAGATTCATAGAGGCTGCGCACCTCGTGGATAGGACGTGTTTGCGCCTCGCGGATCATAACGCTCCAGGACTCGATGTCATAGGGACGAAGTTCCACCACTTGTTGGGCCCGCACCAGGCGCTCCATTCCCCATTCCTGGTGGTCATTGGGTAAACAAACATTTATTGTAGTTGTTGATTTAAAAATCGATCAAAGCCACTTACTATGTCGATTTTGATTAGGTCCCTAGCAGACGACATTGTTGTTACTTTCTGCTTACGCTGATTGTTGTTGTTTTGCCGCGACGAATAGCCGGCGTTTTTTCGCCCTTTCGCTGCTTGTTCTACTTTTAGCCCTCAGTCGCTCCCCCTTTGTAGGCGCACTTCTCGTTGTCACAATACGCAATCACCTGAGCCACGCCAGGATAAGGAGCGTCTGAATTATAAAAAAATTCGTTTGGAAATTACAACGCGGCTTCGATATAGGGATGTGAAAAATATATCAAAATATCAATATATCGATGTTTTTGAATAAAAATAAATACTCGTGGTATTTTTTCCCATGATATATCGGATATCGCTATTTTTTTTTAAGTATCTTCTTTATATTTTATAGGATCTTCCCACAGAGCTCCGTTGAACGGATGGTCCGAAAGGTTTTGCCGTTCCGAAAATTTCCCAGTTATAGCCTGTGCACACAAAGGAAGTAAATGGCCGCTTAAGCGACTTTTTCTCCATAAGAAATTAATGTGCTAGAAAGAGATGAGAAATGTAGGGATGTGAAAAATATACCAAAATATCAATATTTCATGAATAAAAATAATTATTTATGTCGAGATATTTTTTTCCCCTGATATATCGAATATCGCTATTTTTTAAAATATATTTTTGATATTTCGAAAATCGAACTGATCTAAAATGAAGTTGCAAAAGGTCATCTTGTACATTAGAAGAAGACTACCCAAATGATCGATCGATCGGTCGATAGCAATGAGACAAACTAATGGAGTCCACGAGGATATTTAGGAGCTCAATTTGTTTTAAGGCCTACCATTTGTAGTATGCAATATCGTTTTGGATCTACCAATGGAGACTTATTGTTGGACATGTTACAAAAGTTCAGATATGTTTTATACTACTTTCTTATGCTACTTATTGTATTATTCTACAATATGATTAGGACAACGACGTTTTACGGTGGTTTTTCCAGGTTGAAATCCCATTTATGTTGAAATAAGCAACTGTTCTTCAAGTCAGCTGTTATCGGACGGTGGATGTGCTCTGTGGGAACACGAGTTTCACATTTGTCAAAAGTCCCAACCGTTTCACACAGATGGACTCTATGGGAAGAGGCTATAAACTATACATTTTAGTACAAAAATTCTTTTGTGATTTCAAAACTTTTCGTCACATGCGTTTCTGTTTAGTAACTTTCTTTATTATATTTTTCTTTAAAAATGCAAAATTGTAAAGCATGAAACAAAGATACTTATTTTTGGCGGATTAAAAAACAAATTAATTAAATTAAAATAATATCAAAACTACTCGATCTATCGATTTTTTCTGTTGATATATATTTTATCCATCTGATATTTTTGAAAAAAATGGATATATCATCGATACGATATTTATATGTGCGTCAAGTTAGCGTCGGTGACTTTAGCGGCGATAGCGGAACGGTAGAATCTGGAACATGGGCCAATTTTTATATTTTGATTTCTGGGGCTTCTGTTATGCGATGGTTTTTTGTTGCAACTCTGAATTCTTCCTCTTGACTACGAAAACAAATCAAACTGAAGTCGGGAAAAAATTAAATAATGCTTAAACTTATTTTTGTTGGTTATTGTTCACTTATGTATTTGTAGTTTCTTATGAGCGGAAAAGCATTCGCAAACAGGCTGCTATGTGTGGTCCAACATTTAAGCTGTTCTGCGAACGAAAACATCAATGTTTGCAGTCAAGTCCAGAATATGTTCTGCAATTCGTAAATAATAACTAGAGAGGGGATTATATGTTTTTCCGTATTCCATTTGTATTCGAATGAAAATGACATATCGCAAATATGCATTTTTTTATACATGGGAATATGCAAAATATGTCGAGAAAAATAAAATTAAACAAATATGAAAAAAAATTAGTCCTTAATTTTTTAAAAACAAAAACAAATTAAGATTTTAAAAAATGTTTTAAACATTGCCCCCACAAAAATAATTTTTTTTTTTTAATTTTTATATATGTGCCATATTGTTAGTTACAATCGGTTTTTGTTTAAAAGGTGGAACCATTTTTAGTTTTTTAAATTTTTTTTAACAAGGTTCGGCTTTTTTTTATGAAAAAGAGTAGATTGCTATCGCATAATGGTAAACCGTTTAGCACGAAAATATTACCCTCTTAAATTGCTTCGATGTACATACATCAAATTTTACTCTGCATGAGCCCTTTTGCGCTCTATGTAAAAATTATAACAATCTTTATAATTTAATTTGCACTTCAACGTCTATCCATGTATTAAAAACTAAAATCTTATCTCATTTGCTTCAATCTTACTTGTAGCCTTTATAATCTTTATGTGTCCCGTCTCTATTTGTTATACCCGTTACTCGTAGAGTAAAAGGGTATATTGTATTCGTGCAAAAGTATGTAACAGCTAGAAGGAAGCGTTTCCGACCCCATAAAGTATATATATTCTTGATCAGGATCACTAGCCGAGTCGATCTAGCCATGTCCGTCTGTCCGTCTGTCTGTATGAACGCTGAGATCTCGGAAACTATAAAAGCTAGAAGATTGGCGTTTTGCATGCATATTCTAGGAGTTCCTACGCAGCGCAAGTTTGTGCCACGCCCCCTCTAACGCCCTCAATCGCTTATATTCGATTTTCAAAATTTAAATATTTCGGAAAAGTAAAAATGCAGTTTTTTTGTGTTTATCAATACCTATCGAAATGCAGAAGAAATTTTTCAAATCGGACTATTAGTTAAAAAGTTATGCGTGATCAAAGTTTCTATCTCCATCTCCCTTGCACTCCCTTTACCTGAGTAACGGGTATCTGATAGTCGGGGCACCCGACTATAACTTTCTCTTTTGTTTCATGTATTTTCCTCGCGAACTCGCATTTTTGCCCTAATTGATAAAGGGTCCCGCGCGTAACAAGCACGTGCTTGGTATTGTTGGGCCACTAATTTGTACTGCTCGTAGAGCAGGGGTGCTCAGTCCTATGCACTATGGGTAATTTGACCACTTTTTGTGGCATTAATTATTAACTCGAAAACGAAGCAACATTTTTGGGCTCTGTTTTTAGAATTAAGTTAATAATAATGAAATCTATTCATTTTATCTAAAATGGGCGTGGTCGGCCTTTTTCTTAATTTTTTTTTTTTTTTTTTTTAATATTAAATTAAAATTTTTTTTTTTGTTTAGTAAGAATAACTGTAATATAATATTATTTTATAAAAAATAAAAGTGGTCCTACCTTTTTTTTTTACACGAAATCTAATTTTGTTTATTTTTTGTGCGAACTTCCGAGCAGCTGCGCTTGCAGCTTGAATTAATAAACTAGCATTGCCTGCCTTAAATGATGCTAGATCGGAAGCTTCTTTTCTCTGGGTTCTTTCCTTTTTTGATAGGTAAGACAGAGCTGGCCGTCCAACAGGTCCTATTCGTTTTTGAATGGGTACAACTGTATGGGAGCTTAGCCAAGAAGAATGACATCGCTTGAATTGCTTTAAGTTTCTTTTAGCCTTTAGCCAGTAATCGCATATTTTATAATAAATGATTTTACTTCTGGCTTCTAAAAGTTTCTCATCGTGACTAGTACAAGGTCCACATATGGCCGATCTCATATAATTGAATATTACAATTTCCTTGAAACTCTTCTTCGCCTCTGACATCCAGCTTTCAAACAGCGCGCTGTTTGCAAAAGTTAGGTTGGTTCCTAAAAAGTTAACTACTCTAAAAAGTTGACTACTCTACAACATAAAACAAGTTTTAGAGCTGGAAAGAGCTGGACTCACTTTGTAGCTCTATTTAAAGATTATAATTTACTACATGTTTTAAGTTTTTTTAAGGTTAGAACTTACACCAGATTATAGGGACACCACAATCAAAATCTACAATTCACGATCACAAACACATATTACAAACCCCTCTGAATAGACTGCATTTCAAAAACAGCACTTAAATTGATCAATTTCCCACTTTTTTTAACTTTTAAGTTTTAAGGAAAATTTGCGTTTTACCAACGCTGCCACCTCGTTCGAACAACGGCTGGCTTTCACAGCTGATTACTTAACAGTGGTGCGCTCTGTTAAATTTTTCTGTTAGTAACATTTGAGATTGATGTTATCCTAATACATTGTGATTAAAAAAAGCAATTTCTAAAGACTTTTGAAAAATGGGTTTTGGCCAAAAAATGTGGTCATATTACCCATAGTGCTATGGCACGCCGGCACATTGGTTTTTGTTTTGGCACTTAGCATATGGAGCGGCACTTCCCATTCTCTGCTAGGCACACGCAAGTTCTTCTTTGTGTCGCTGTCCGTAACGAGCCAAGACAACAACCATTCCATTGAAATTTTTTTTTGTCTCAACTCACAATGCAAATTGTTGTTGTCTTTTTCATGACTGTGTGTGAGTCGTTACTCGCGTGCGTGTGATTTTCTTTTAATTGTAAATGTAAATGCACTGTCATAAGGCAGTTTTGAGCACCCCTGTCGTAGAGCATCAAAAAAAAAAGAAAAAAAAACACGTCGCAGCAAGTATGGCTACTCTCTCACTCTTATCGGATCCTCATGGAATTCGTGTTTTCTCATCGTTTACTATGGCACATATATACAAATTACGTTACGTACGCCCTCTCCCCCAATTTATTTAAGGGAGAAAGATTCGCTTAGAAACACCAACGAATCTCAAGACAAAGGGGCGAGAAGCAATAGAACCGTTGACTCCAGTGCTGCCATCGGGCTTGACACAGTCGTTAAATTTTTTGAATTACCAATGTAATTATTTGAAATGCTTTTATTATTTAAATAATAATAAAATATTACGTATATGCACAAAAATTTACCATGGTCAAATGATCAAGCGAAGCAGGTTGTTAGTCGGGCGGAGTAGATCATTGAATTTAATATATCATAATTGAATTTAATATTTAATCCATTTAAATTCAGTACAAAACATAACCCATTGTTAAAAACAGAAAAATGTAGAGGTATTTACTTTTGTTCTTTTTTTTGTCCTTTTTTTCCCGGTTTTTTTTGTTCATCTGTCCTGTTTTTTGAGCTGAGTGATGGCAGCAATGGTTGACTCACCGAAACAAGCAAAGGAATGTGCAATTTGACGATCTTTTTGGTGGCATACGGTCAGAACAACGACCGCGATCAACCTACTGGTAACCATACACCGGCAGCTGGCAAAGTGCACCAGTCGGGGGTTGACGCTACAGATAGGGGAAATCATAGGTGGAAACACCTAAATAACCCAAACTATCAGGGGAGCCGGAAAAAGCTCTACACTGGTATAAAAGACCGTAGCCGGATAGAGAAGTCAGACAGAATTTATTCTGGTCTCAGGGCACTATATATTCCCCAAAACCCTCGAAGACTGAAGCCAAGACCGAAGCACTAGAAGGAAGTCCCTGAGCATTCCATAGGACTGCTATTATCCTGAAGGAAGTTCTTCCACGAAGTTATCCACGATTTCCACTGAAGGAAGTCCTGTTATATCCTAACTCTAAGATGGACGAGCAGTAATTTGAGAATATATAAACAGCAAGGACTCCAACATGGGAGGAACCGACTCTAAAGTGCACCATAGCACAGCCAATGTGATCAACACAGTAAAAATCATTGATCACCAGGACGAAATACAGGACGTCAACCGAAGCCTGAAGATTGTGATCTGCCTCATCACTTTTGTAACCGTGTTAAAAGTGCTCCAGATGTACATACAAGCGATCCGTGCAAGGACGACGTGACCAGAAACACGCCCTGGAGCAGGTGATATGCCGCCAAGCCTAAACAAAGTGAATTTGCAAAAGAAACCCATACTCAACAACAATAAGCAGTGTCCAAAAGCAAAGGCAATTATTGCATTAATTGCAAGTAAAAGGGAACATAAACAACAAAAACAAATTGTGAACTCAGGCATTTATGAATGCAAGTGCAAAAACAACGATACCAAGTGTAGTGAGCAAGACATCGGAGACGCCGCTGTCCGCAACCCAACCATCAGACCAGACGTGTGCCGCTGTGGGATACGCCTATATACATGCATAGACATACATACCTACATACATATATATATATACAATAAGTGATTGTGTTAAAGAACTAAGTTTTCTTTTTGTGTCTGTTAACGATAGTGTTTGCACGTATATATATATATGTTTATAATGTCTTTAAAAGCCCAGGATCCAGCGCGTCAAAATCTCATCGCCCAGGACTTAAAGGGGTAAGTTTGTCGGAACACGGTTCCTTTATCAACCATATATATATATATATATATAAATATATATCCGTGCCTCTGTTTGATTATCTAAAGTAAATTTCTCACTTTAGGCCTCCTCAAGGCATTACAATAGTTTATATCAATCAGTATACCCTTTTGGTTGTACTTCATATAATACTAGCAATACCCAAAGCGACGTTGTCCGCTACTTTTAGCAAAGAATATCCGAGTAAAATCCCGCCTAACCTTAGCTAAACAGTAAACCTACATAGAACGCACTAATATTCTATACATATCCTCCTAACCATAACATACCTTACCTTAACACCGCATTAACCCTAATATTACTTCACCTTAACCCCACCTATTTTATTCTCACCCTTGGCACACTTTTTTAGCACCTTAATGCTGTTTTCACCTTAACACAAGTTTTTCCTCTTCTTAGCTAACCTAACTTTAGTCTCACCTGAAAAAAAAAGGTCCTTACTTTACTTACTTACTTTAACTTCACCTTTTCTTATTAAAACTTGTTTGTCACCTAGACCCACCTTATCCTCGCTAAAGTCCAAACGAGCTAAGCGAAAAACGGATCCGCCCGCAGGATCGGTAGGTAAACAAAAAAAGAAGTGGCCCAATGTCGGCTGGGGATCAACAGCTGGATTTAAATATTTTCGGAAATAAGGAAAATTAAAAAAAAACGCACATAAAACTCTTTTTAGTGAAAACTGTGGATGTAATTCGACGTGTGAGCCTTTTGGAGACGAAATTTTCCAACAATTTCCCCCCGCCTTTAACACAATTTAAAACCAACTTTTTTTAATTTTTGTGGGTATGTTTTGGCTGGTACAATTTCCAGATTATCAACGTTGTGCGAATACTACCTTTTCTTAAATTGGAATGTTATTTGTGCACGCATTTTATTGTTTTAAACTACAAAAATTCATATTTACGTATGTATACGTATATCTCAATAGTTTCTGTAATTTTTTTTACAGATTTCGAGTAGAGCCCAGAAACTAAAACTCCTTAATATTTTACGGGATACATACACATTTTGATTTAGAATTGCATTCATTAGGTGATCCGTTATTTTATCATAATTTAATCATTACATACTTATGTACATGCCAATTTGTCGATGTGTGTGTGTGTCATTGCGTTTCTTACATTCAAATGTGACGACTGAAAGTTTTTCCCTTGAAAACCCATCTATTTTTTTTAAATCAAAACTAAAAAATACGGGTTGGCTACACACTTTGACTTAGAATTGCGTCAATTAGATAATCCGTTCTGGTATCCAAATAGTAAAACTTTGATCAGGTGTTTCCAAACCAGAAAAAAACCATCTCTTTCGCTTCAAATGACTCTCTCTCTGCTCTCTACTCTCTCGCTCTGCTTCTGCTGACGTTGTTTTTGTGAGAGCTGTGTTCGGAATTCGTTCGTAAGTGCTGTGAACTGGCGAAGCATACAAAAAACAAAAACAACGTGCGCCAATAAAGCCCCCGCAACCCCCGCAATCTAACAAAAAAAATCATATAAAATCAGCCGTGGGTACCTTTCTGATTGTATGGCATTGTTCCACACTTTAAACCAAAAATGGATCCGATCGCATAATCGGTGCGGAAAAATTAATTAAGTGCCCCAACCGGATGTCGGTTAGGGCTCATCTTCTGGGCTTTCAAAGATTTCCCAAATAAAGCTTAAAATAAAAATATCAACTTGTTTGGTTGAAAACTGTGGGAATGGTTGATGTTTTAATCAAGCAATTCCGCATTTTTCGAGAGTCCTGGGAGTCCTTAGGAGCCGAATTTTAAAAAAATCCTTTCTTAGTGCACACCTCCTCTAACACACGATTCAGACCCAATTCTTTCCAGAATTTTGGGTCTTATGGTTTGGGCTGGAGGAACATGACGCAAATCGACATCTACTCTTTTATAGTAATACTCGATAATAAAACATTGAATTTTCAACGGCGAGTATCAGCCTTGTGTTTGTATGAACAACCACAAGAGCCCTCAGAGCGAAATTGTAGTCGTGAATAGTCAGCAATTTCCCAGCGGGAAAGTGAGAAGTTGGTTTTTGAGTTCTTGAAATCCTGTTCATTTTTGCAGGCGGTGGTGTGGGGATAGATAATTTCTGAGCGTTAAATGGGGGTGGGTTTCTGAGTAGCATCAATATCAGGCCACTTATGCGCTGTGTGATTTCTGTGGCACTACGATTATAATATTTTTTAACAAAAAAATCACCAACTTGTAATATTCAAAAATCCTATGATTTACACCAAAACCAAAAATCTTGTTCTCACATTTAACTTTATTTTTTAGTAATTTTAAAATTCGTAGAAAAAATATTAATAATTTTTAATCAATTAAATTAAACTAAATACTATAATCATAATGTCTATAATCATAATATTTATTGATGATTTTAATTAATTTTACTCACAATTTTTACAAATAATAATAAGAATGAATGTGGGTAATGTGGTAAGACGATTAAAAAATTTGATCACAATTATCAAGGATTGCCATAAAATTACAAAGGAAAATATTATTGTTTTTTATATTTTTAAACATTTTTTCTGAAATAAAATAATTGGATCGTCAGATCGTGGCAGGTGTGACCCTAACTTACAACGAAATTAACACCAAATTTATCTGCATTTTGCATTTTGGTATTATCAAGTATATGATGCAGAGTCACATCATTTTACATTTCGTCCAAAAAAGTGAAAAATCGTTCGGTTAATTCTAAAAAACAAGGAAAAGGTAAGTGAGTACATAAATGTTGTTGCTTAATAATCTTTATTTCAGCGTTACAGAGGTTAGTACCACAGATATTTTCGCCATTAATAAATATAAGCCTCCAGATGCTATCTTTAACACAAACTCTGCATTTCAGTGTCACTTGAAATGTTTTTAATCTTCATCAGGGGTAAATGGTGTGCGGTGTTCATTAAATGGTTGTATGAATAGTACTTCAGTACTAACTTAGTTGTTTAACTCAATCAAAATATTACATTTATTTCAGCCTGGCCGATTGAGACTTCTTGGGACCAGAACTGTTGCGCTTGCATTTCCCGTGTGTGAAGGGTAGCTTTTCGAGTGGTATGTAGGTTTATTAATATGTGGATAATTGAGTAGGATAACATGGAAATTATAACTGTAAAAACGCTCTGCACACGTTGTTCTTCTTTTAGTTTTCTTATAGCTCTCCTATCGTCCCTTGACAACACTAACAACTAGGCGTTTCCCAACACTATCGGGCTATCGATAGGGATGCAAATTAGGCGCTGTTCACAGTCGGCCTCTCCTGACAAATCTCTGCGTCCTCGCAGGATTCATGGGGTGGATCGTCTTCCAAATGGTCGTCTTCATCCGGGTCATCTGGTGGCAGCTCGCACCACTGCTTCATCTTGTCGGACGAATATACTGACTTGTAGTGTCTCTGCTTTCGTTGGGCGTGAGGGATATCTTCGAGTAGATATCTGTCGTTTGGCAGGACCTTGTTGATAATAAAAGGACCTTCGTAGCGAGGCTCCAGTGTGCGTGATGATCCTGTGCTGAGCGGCTCGTTCTCGACCAACACAAGGTCTCCAAGGCTGTATACAGTTGGCTTTGAATGTTTGGCATCATATCGTCTTTTGCCAGCAGCTCGGTGATCGTTGATTGAAGTCGCAGCATCTGCTCTTAGCTGTTCCAATTCGGCATCTGTTAGCATCTCTTGTTCCTGGCTTTGGATAACGGCGGTTATTGTGTTCTTCAGAATGTCTCGGGGCTCGTAACCGTAAAGAAGCTGAAATGGGGAGCATTTAGTAGTGCTATTTACCATCGTATTGATGCTCCATTGGATTGATCGGATATTGTCATCCCAACGCTTGTCGTTGTCATTTGAAGGCAATAACATTGACAAAATTATGCGGTTTATTCGTTCTGCATGACCATTGGCTCTGGGTGTCCTTACAGCATTGAGGATGTGTTTCACATTGTTTGACTTGCAGTAATTCTCGAAATTCTTGGACGTAAAAGCTGTATCACGATCGGTAACGATTCGATCTGGCATTCCCAAGTAACTGGTGACATCTTGTAGTACATCCAGGACGTGCTTAGTTGCTGTACTTTTCACCGCTCGTACTATGGTGAATTTGGTGAAGGAACTCTTCGGAAACGGTCCCAGGTGATCCATGTGTACGGTTGAAAATGGAATCGGCTTGATATCATCGTAGTCGTACTGACCTTCCTGGCGTCCACCTGGTGATTTGTAAAACGCACAGCCCACACAGGACTTGATGTAGCTTTTCACATAGTTTCGCATTCGGGGAAACCAAAACAAGTTTTGAATTCGAGCCATTGTCTTATCGGTGCTCATGTGTCCGGCTTTATCGTGGCATTCGTGCAATATGTGGAATCTCAACTGCTTCGGCACAACCCATAGCAGGTTGCCGTCATGTTTTCGAAACAAGCGATCTTGCTTGATCACATACTCGTCTGTCTCAGATTTCTTGTCCAACTTCATGTCGGCGACAATCTTCTGAATCTTCTCGTCCTGCAGCTGTATTGAGAATAGCCAATCCTCCGTGTCGATTATGGTTTTGGCGATCTTAAGGCATGCTGTGTCCATCTCTCGAGCATCCTCGAAAGGCGCTCGGCTTAGTGCGTCGACATGGCTCATATGTGTTCCAGCTCGATGAACGATGTCTATGTCGAATTCCTGGATACGCAACCACCATCTGGCGATGCGGGGTATGAGCTCTCGTTTCTCCATCGATGTCTTCAGGGCGTTGCAGTCGGTAATAAGCTTTATCTTCTTGCCATAGATGTAGTACTTGAATTGCTCTAATGATTCCACGACAGCTAGGGCCTCAAGTTCGTAGCTGTGATAGTTCTTCTCCAGTTTGGAAGTTGCTCGGCTATAGTAAGCGATTGGTTTAAGCTGATCGTCCTCCCGTTGTAACAACACTCCTGCTAAACCAACGGCAATGGCATCTGTATGTAGATCATGCTCGGCATCTAGGCGAAAACTGGTGATAACTGGATTCGAGATCAGGCAACTCTTCAGCTCGTCGAAGGCATCTTGCTGTGGCGCTTCCCAACTGAATGGCTGATCCTTGCGCAATAGGATTCTCAACGGCGCTGAGATGATGGCGTATCCAGCGACAAATTTGCGGAAATAACCGGTGAGACCCAAGAACTTTCTCACATCGGTGACATTGTCTGGCTTCGGAAACATTTGGATAGCATTCGTCTTAAAGTTTGCCTGGACTGATTCCTTCTGCGTGTATCTGGTGACCAAGAAATGTTATTGATTGCTTATACAACTCACACTTGCCTAGGTTCAAAATTAATCCGCACTCCTTTAAAACTTTGAGGATCCTCTCAAGCTTCTCGTACATCTCCGCGAACGTTTGGCTACCAATAAGGATGTCGTCCATGTAGTGCATCATGTCTCCTTTCTTTACTCTCTTCTGTAGCTCGGCCATGAGTCGATTGAAAACAGCGGGCGCGTTTTTCAACCCGAATGGATGTCGCTTGAACTCGTACAATCCGTCTGTGGTGATGAAGGCAGTAAACTTTCGACTCTCTGGGTCTATCTCAATCTGATAGTATCCACTGTTGAGGTCCAGGGATGAAAAGTATTTGAATCCTTTCGCTTCCTGCAGACGCTCCTCGATGTTCGGTACTGTGAAATTTTCCTTTCTGATCAGCTTATTTAGGCGGCGATAATCGACACACATTCGATCGCTACCATTCGGCTTCTTGATGAGCACCACCGGGCTGGCGAACTCTGATATGGATGCTGTGATGATGTCATGTTTGAGAAGCTCGTCAACCATTTTGCTGACGACTTCCTTCTTTGGCTCGGAAACTCGATATGGGGCTTGAGCTACTGGCTGACTGCTCTCGACGATGATATCTGCTTTGAGTACGCTTGTCTTTCCAATGCCTTCTAATCCTGTAGAGAAAACATCGGCGAACTTATCCAGCAAGCTGCGCATTTGCTCACATTGTCCAGAAGTTTAGCGATCTTGGTATTGGAATTCCAATTCCAATTCCAATCACCAGGAATCTCCGAATTGAGACACAGGTAGCTGAGGTCCAGAGAGCGTCACACGGCTGGGTCAAGGCGATCCGTTTTCATTCCTGTCCGAACTAAATCCTCGTATCTAGCCTGGAGCGTCAAGCCTGCGACAGGAAATCGTGAACTTGGGGAGATAACTATCAGCCAGAAGGGAGATCGGTCAATCGTCTGTGGTCTCGAGTGGAGAACTCCAGGAGAGCCCCACGGTTTGAGTCGTGTAGTCCCGGAGCGGCGTGTGTCTGAACCCCGAGTGAAACGAGCCAGAAGGGAGATCGGTCGATCGTTTGCGGTCTCGAGTGGAGAACTCCAGGGCAGTTGAGTCGTGTAGTCCCGGATCGGCGTACGACCAAGACCCCGTGTACCAGAAGCCACGCTACGTCAAGCCACGCAGCCACACACCACGACAGATCGAACTACGAGGAAACGTCAAGGACGATAATCCAAAGGGTGAAGCTAGGGCGGAACGTTCGTTTGCACTAGGCGTAGAAGCGAAGTGAAGCGCTCGGCAGTATCCCTGAGTAACTTGGACTGCCAGCGCGATCTGAGTGGAACACTAGTGGGACCATCCGGGACAGAGCAAGGGACAGGCGGTGGTGCATCGAAAGGAGACATTCTTGAAGATCGCGGCCTCTGTTCACCCTAGTCTGAGAACGCTTCCCTAAACCCGCGCAGCTGATCTCCTGGCGAGTCTAAGGCGCTATGAGTAGTGGTCGATTCTACGCAGCAGAGACGAGCAGCGCCGAGCATCTTCAGGGAGCTTCAAGGATCTACAGGGAGCTTCAGAGATCGTCGAGGGAGCTACAGAACCGGAGCACTCAGTCAACGAGGAGAGCACCGAGTCATGAAGGCGACCAGGAGGCGTCTACGACCACGAGCGGCCATATCAAGATCACTGTACTGTTATACCCGTAATAAACCCACTAAGAACCCGTGAATTCTGTGCTTTCTCACTGATCTACTGGGCGGTCACGTTTATATAAATTTGGTGGGACGAACCCACAACTATACTGAGCGAGCCGCACGAATCTCGTACCGAGCAGACATAACTAATCAGTTCGTTACATCTGGCGCCCAAAACGTGATTGTCCCAGCAGTGAAAGCAACATAAAGCAGAATGGGGAAGAAGTGGATCTACCGCCTCAAGACAGAGGATTTTGCCTACGTCGCAGAGAGGCTAAACATCGCCCTAGAAGGAAAAACAGACGACAAAAGAAAGGCATTGTCAGAATACTATTCTGAGACGGAGAACGACTCGAAGCTTTCCGGGATCTGGGTCGAGCTGGAGGCAGCATACCCCGAGAAAACAGGCCCAAGCATCACATTGACTCTCGCCGAAGGGGAAGACCTATTGGAAAGTCTGAGCATCGACAACATGCAAAAGGAGGCACGAAAGAGAGAGCCAAGCCAGGAGAGGAAAAAGACAGAGTGCGTACAGAAAACGACAGCACCTACTCCGACTCCGACACCCAGCCAGCCAGACTATGCAAAGGTTGCGAAACAAGTCCGCGAATGGTCCTTTAAGTTCGATGGCATTGAGAAACCGTTCGAGTTTCTAGAACAAGTGGAGTGGTCCGCAAACATATACGGCCTGGAGTTGGATATGATTCCCCGCGCCATGCCAGAATTACTCAAAGGAAGGGCATTGAAGTGGTTCATCTCCAACAATAAACAATGGCAAACCTGGGCGGAATTCATTGAGAGTTTTAACACATACTTCCTGCCGAGAGACTTTTTCTCCACGCTTGCGGACAAAGTCAAGCAGAGGAAGCAAGGCTACGGGGAGGCGTTTAAGGACTACATGATCGACATACAGGCAATGATGAGGCCACTAAATTATTCGCCGACAGAGTCCCTCAATATCATCCGGCAGAACTGCACACCGATTCTAAAGATCGCCCTCAGAGCATACACAGTGGCGGATCTGGATACACTCATGGACCTAGCCGACGAGTTCGAGGAACTGGAGAAAGAACGGGAGACATTTGCCCAGGAGAACAAATTCGCCAGGGCAAAACCAGCAGTTCAGGCGCAAACCATGTGCAGATGGTGCGAGGACACTGGCGACCAGGAACCTCGTGGGATCAGTCAATGGACACCGCCCCTACAAGACCACCGGCAGCAGGCAACCAACCCACCGTATGAACGCCAGCGGGCGCCAATACAACACCAACAGAGGCAGCCAACAAACCCCTTGTGGAGGCCACCAATCACCACGCAGAGACCGCGGGAGAGTACCCACATCACAGACCCCCAGGAGGCCTGCCGAAAGTGCGGCGGTCACGGGCACTGGGAACGCGGCTGTCGAAACCAGCGCTTGTTGTTCTGCTGGGTGTGCGGCAAAGTGGGTGTCAGGAGCGTCGAGTGCTGCCAAAGAGCGGGAAATGGCCAGCGATCTCAGCCGCAGAGAGGCGGGCGGGGATCGCAAAATGCTTCCTCTCCAAACTAACTGGCAAGCTGATCGAGGAGGAGCAGCAGTTGTCCGCAGCGGTAACGATTGGTGGAGGCACGTATAAAGCCACAATCGACACCGGGGCAACAGCGAGCTTCATCTGGCTGCACTCGGAAAGATCACAAGGACAAGACGGCAAGTTAGGTTGGCGGACGGGAGAAGCGGTGAAATCAGTGCACAGTCGGAGGTAGAAATCGCATTCGGAATTCGATTGACCATGAGCCTGCTGATACTACCAGGGGTAGTGGATTCGTTGGTGTTAGGATGGAATTTCCTCACGCAAGTCGGAACCGAAATAAAGTGCGCCGGACACGAGATCACAATACCGGCCAGGAACCGACACAATGGGTGGCTCGAGGAAAAGCTATCGGTGGCAGTCGTTCAACACACAAGCGAGGATAACGACACAGCGGAATTCCTGGAAGCACAGCTAGCCGACTTCAACACCATGACGGGAACGTCGAACATGGCCGAGCCAATCAAGCAACGATACTACCCCAAGAACCCAAAAGTTCAAGGGGAGATCAATGCTAAGGTGGATGAGCTTCTCGGAATGGGGTATATAGAGCACTCGAAAAGCCCATACAGCTCCCCCATCGTGATGGTCAAGAAGAAGACGGGCAAATGGAGACTCTGTGTCGATTTCAGGCAGATCAACGCAAAGTCGATAAAGGATGCATACCCAATGCCGCGCATAAATTATATCCTCGACCAACTGCGAGAAGCGAGGTACATCAGCAGTTTGGACCTGAAGGATGGGTACTGGCAAATCCCACTGGAGGAAAGCAGCAGGCAATACACGGCTTTCACGGTGCCCGGAAAAGGTTTGTTCCAGTGGAAGGTCATGCCTTTCGGTCTCCATTCGGCATCCGCGACTTTTCAACGAGTCTTGGACCAAGTAATTGGTCCGGAAATGTCACCCCACGCTTTCGCCTACCAGGACGACATAATAGTGATCGGACGCACGCGAGAAGAACACAAAGCGAACCTGAGAGAAGTGTTTCGGCGGCTAAAAGAAGCAAATCTGAGGCTAAACCCGGAAAAATGCCAATTCTTCAAGAAGGAACTGTTGTATTTAGGCCATCGAGTGACTAGCGAAGGAATAGGCACGGATTCGGAAAAGGTAGCAGCCATCGCACTAGAACCACCATCCACAGTAAGAGAACTCCGACAGTACCTGGGCGTAGCATCATGGTACCGCCGATTCGTACCTGATTTCGCAAAAATAGTCTAACCACTCAATGATTTGCTACGCAAAGGCAACAAGTGGGTATGGACACCGGAACATCAGATGGCGTTTGAAGAGGTTAAAGCAAGACTCGTTGCAGACCCCGTACTAGCATGCCCGGACTTCGACAAACCGTTCACCCTGCAAACGGACGCGAGCAACTACGGCATCGGGGCAATACTAACCCAGGAGACGGAGAATGGCGAAAAGGTAATCTCCTACTCAAGCAGAACGCTCAACGGCGCTGAGAAGAATTACCCGACGACGGAGAAGGAGTGCTTGGCAATCGTCTGGGCGATCCGGAAGCTAAAGCCATATCTGGAAGGTTACCACTTTAAGGTAATAACCGACCATATGGCCCTGAAGTGGCTAAACAGCATTGAGAGCCTTTCAGGAAGGATCGCCAGATGGGCCCTGGAGTTACAGCAGTACGACTTCGAGATATCGTACAGGAAAGGACAGCTCAACGTGGTGGCGGATGCCCTGTCAAGACAGCCACTACCAGAAACGCTTCGAGGGATCAAAGAGACATCGGCAGCGGGAATGCGCGAGAAGATTAGGACCCAACCGCAAAAGTACCCGGACTACGTGATGGAAGGTGACACCCTATACAGGAACATACCACACAGAGCAGGCAGCGAGGATGTCGCAACATGGAAACGGTGCTAAAAGAGAACCACGACTCACCTTCAGCGGGCCACGTTGGAAGCCGAAGGACGATTGCACGTCTGGCAGCACGATATTACTGGCCAGGTATGCACAGAGATGCCCGAGCCCATGTGAGAAAATGAGAGATATGCATGAGATTCAAGCCGAATCAAATGCAAGCGGCTGGCAAAATGCTAACGCAGATGCCAGAGGAACCATGGGCAACGGTATGTGCGGACTTCGTCGGACCCCTGCCGCGTTTAAAGCACGGCAACCAAATGCTGCTAGTACTGAGAGACCGGTTCTCCAAGTGGACCGAGTTAGTACCACTGCGCAGCGCGACGGCCGAATCACTAAAGAAAGCTTAAGCTAAAGAAAGCTCAAGGGTTTCCTAGACGATATGGGTATCAAACAACAGTTCACAGCTCCATACACCCCGCAAGAGAACCCGACCGAGCGAGCGAATAGAACTGTAAAAACAATGATAGCGCAGTTCGCCGGGCAGGACCAGAGAAATTGGGACGAGAAATGGCCGGAAATCATGCTTGCAGTAAACACCAGCGTTTCGGAATCCACTGGCTACACCCCGGCGTTTCTTACCCAAGGCAGAGAGCCCAGACTACCAAGAGCCCTCTACGATCG
This sequence comes from Drosophila lutescens, assembly GCA_037075285.1. NCBI lineage: Eukaryota > Metazoa > Arthropoda > Insecta > Diptera > Drosophilidae > Drosophila > Drosophila lutescens. Next base: position 130,343 of record JBAMCF010001225.1, on the reverse strand, counting down.
AGAAACGTTAGGGACAGGACGAGCGACTGAAACTCCGGATGAAAACGCCAACAAACTCAGAGAGATCATCGAGATTGTAAGGCGAAATCTAGAAAAAGCCTCCCAAGATCAAGCCAGGCATTATAATCTAAGGAGGAGGCAATGGACACCAGCAGTGGGTGACGTGGTGTGGGCCAAAGAACACCACCTATCGAAAGCGGCAGAAGGATTCGCAGCAAAGTTGGCTCCCAGGTACGACGGGCCATACCAGGTCGTGGATTTCGTTTCACCTGTAATATGCAAGGTAACACAAAGAAAGAGCGGACCATACATGTGAGCGAGCTTAAACAACAACAAACACAAGATACAAACAAGCAACGGCATCAGGCGGAAACAACAGACTAGTAACAACAAGATAACTCCAAGGACTATCCAAGGATACTACAAAGAAATCCAAGGACTATCCAAGGATACTACAAGAAACCTCCAAGGACTATCCAAGGATACTACAAAGACATCCAAGGACTATCCAAGGATACTACAAGAAACCTCCAAGGACTATCCAAGGATACTACAAAGAAATCCAAGGATACTACAAGAAACCTCCAAGGACTATCCAAGGATACTACAAAGACATCCAAGGACTATCCAAGGATACTACAAGAAACCTCCAAGGACTATCCAAGGATACTACAAAGAAATCCAAGGACTATCCAAGAATACTACAAAGAAAGGGTTATCCAAGGATACTACAAGAAACCTCCAAGGACTATCCAAGGATACTACAAAGAAATCCAATGACTATCCAAGGATACTACAAGAAACCTCCAAGGACTATCCAAGGATGCTATAAAACTCCAAATATACTACGAAACTCCAAAGTTACTACGACACTCCAAGGATACTACAGGATAATTCCAAGGATGCTAAAGGAAACTACAAGAAATTCCGAATGGGAAACTCGTCAGGAAAATGAACCAAAGCACCCAAAGTCTCGTTTGGAACTGACCAGAGCACACGTTTCAAATATCTGCCGAAGGAAGGGAGAAGACGGCACAGAAAACTGTACCGTATTGTCCGCATAGAATAAGGAAGGCGAAGGAAATAGCGGTATCGGAGAAAAAGGAAGACACGAAACCGAGTTATCGTTAAAGGGAGCACGGCTCCAGTTGGATAATCTAAAATCAGCAAGCAAAATGAGCACACGTGTTACGAGGAGTGAAGCGCGTCGCACCCTGGCGACCAACCACCTCGCCGAAGGATCCAGCCCGGGGCAAGGGGGGTCAACATCCCGGCCCACCCGAACTGCGCCGCGGATCCCGAAGAGAGGTGGTCCGGATCCGGTCGTTAGCTCCGACAGCGACGTGCAGGTGGTGGACGACGAGGTCGACGAGCGAAGGAGGTGGCGGATCTGTAGGGCGGTCCAGCGCGGCGATGGACGAATCCCGACAGGCTCGGCAGAGGTGGAGTGGGCATGCGTCGAGCCTTCCCAGGACTCGGCGAAGCCCAAGGAGGCAGTTGAGGAGTCGCCCTAAGCCGCACCGGCGAACGACGTTGGCGAATGCGAGGCAGGAGGCCAACCGCCTCAGCCCACCAGTTATGTCGACTTCATCATAGCGGCGACGTTGGAGAACCATCAACGGTGCGAGGAGCGGCGCGGGTGCGAGGAACAGTGGCGGAAGCAGATGGAGGAATCGCCCGAATGGCAGGCTCAACTGAGGGAGGCCGAGGAGGAGGAGCGGCAGCTGTGGGAACACCCTGGGTACCCACCCATGCCGCGGTACATTCCCGAGCCCCGCATCCAGCCGCTCGAAGTAGCATTGGAATGGGCACCATCGCCGCCGCGGTGGCTGCCCGAAGTGCCGCCGACGCCGCGGTACGAGGGGTCACCCAGGTGGAGGCCCGCACGACCACCCACGCCGCGTTTCGAGCCGACGCAGCAGCTGCAGCCCTAGCCATCACAGCAGCGGCACCCCGAGCCACCGCAGCCGCCACAACCCGAGCCACCACGGTCGAATCCCGGGGAGGACCATGTCCGCACGGATATCCCGGCGGCGCACGTGAGCCACAGTGCGCGCACGGTCGTGGTCGCCGGATTCATGGAAGCCGCCAACGCCGAGCACCGGGCCAGCGACACCCGCGTCACCGTGCTCGGGAGCAGCCGCAGACAACGCGACGAGGGAGGACGAGCCGCTAGAGAGGGGTCTGGGTGTGGCCGGAACCGCTGGCCGGTCAGCGGCCACCGTGGAAGCGGCAACATTCCGCGCCGGAGGCCGTCGGAGAGGTCGCGAGGCCGAAACTGATGCGGCAGACGTCGGCACCCGAAGGTCAGCGGTGGCACGAGATCAAGAAGGAAGAGTGGCCCGAAGGAATCGCGGAGGTACAGGCGGTAAAGGAGGCACGCATCCTGGGAGGTAGGCGAAGAGTGCGAGTAAGGATCGGCCGACGCATGTTCCGCGTAAGGTTGGGTCTCGCGGGGATGAGGCTGTTCGAGGAGCAGCGCTGAACCAATAAAAAAAAAACAAAAAAACACGAGCACGAAGATCGGCGTAGGGCTGGGTGTAACACGGCTGAAAACAGGAAAAGATTGAAGGGGCATACATATGTAGTTAAACAGCATCTGAAACCAAAAGAAAAGGAGTTAGCTGGGGAAGAATAAGAGTAAACAAACCAGCACTTACCTGTTGCTTCGATTGGCGAAGCTAATTCGAATTTCACTCGGAACTCGATGTCAACGTTGCCAGCCAAGAGCAACCAGCCGAGGGCGAATGAAGGGCGAAGGAGCCTGGAAAGGAGAGAGAAGGATGAGAGAAAAGAAAAGGATAAAGAAAATTGAAGAAACTTACCTAGAAATCTGCAAAGTCACCATGGACTAGGGACGGGGGCGCCTCGATAAGGCGGTCGATTGGCACTGGACGATAGTGCGATCGATGGGCACAAGCTAAATGGAAAAATCATGGTGAATATCGCAGCGAACAAGTGGCAACGCCGCCCCAGCGATATCGATATCTCATGGAAGTCGATATCATGGGGAGTTCCGCTGGGTTACCGATATCAGATGCCCAGTGTAACCACACGGACAAAAAACAGCGCGGGAAACTTGAACGGAGGCCCGCTGGGTTATCGATAGCTGTTGGTTATCGTTGCCCAGTGGGACCAGATGGAAGATCGGCGCGGGAGTTTCAAAATTGCTGCAGAGATGCCGATTTGCGCCGTAGAAACTCTCGGAGTTGAAAGCGTCAAGGAAGCGTCGAGGGAGCAATGATGGAGCAACGAGGGAGCGCCGTGGGAATCAGCAGAAGCACCGCAAGGACTCAATGGCTAGGATACACTAGGAAACGCCGGAGAGTAGGAACGAGTCTTCTTAAAAATTTACCGAAGTAAGGGGGAATGTGAGGAGTTGAATAACTCCCCACAAATAAAAGCAGCAATAATTGCGGATGGCCGGCCGCTTACCAGTTACGGCGAATTAGCGTAGTAGCGGCGCGGCGAAGAGAGAATGGAGAGAGACTCACAAATAGAGTTTGGAGACCGAGGAGCGGAGAAAGAGAGTTTGGAGACCGAGAAGTGTAGAATGAGAGTTTGGAGACTTCGAGGTTGAGAGAGAGAACTCTCACAAAGAGAGTTTGGAGAGTCATGGCGGAGAGTGAGAAAGTGGAGACTTGGCGGGCAGAGCCAGAGTGCCGTGTGCAAAAGGGAAATAACGGAACTGCACCGGACTTTGGACTCTGCCGTGAACTTTGGACCAAGAGGACAAGTGCCACATCTCAGCAACGGAGCCACACACATGCGTGCCACATGCACCATACAAATCAGCGGGACTGCAGCAACACGCAGAACTACAAGTTAAGGCCGTACGTGAAGGACAAGTGGGTCAAACAGGAACCACGGACTGTGGACCCGGAGTGGAGAGATGCCGCGGGCAGAGCGCAAGAGGGACATAACGGTACCCGGAGGCCCTATATAAAGCCGCCGGGCGCTGGCAGCTGGATGAGTCGATCACGAAGAGTCAATCTATCAAGATCAGTCCAGATAATCCAAGTGAACAAGTCAGCCAATACAGTGAACAACCAGTGAACAACAACAAGTCGAGTCGCCGGAAGCAACGCCGTGGGAACCTACAAGGATCAAGATCGCTACGTCGAGACGTTCGGGATTGGATCACCAGGAATCTCCGAATTGAGACACAGGTAGCTGAGGTCCAGAGGGCGTCACACGGCTAGGTCAAGGCAATCCGTTTTCATTCCTGTCTGAACTAAATCCTCGCATCTAGCCTGGAGCGTCAAACAGAGTTTGAGTGGTGTAAGCCTGCGGCAAGAAATCGTGAACTTGGGGAGATACCTATCAGACAGAAGGGAAATCAGTCAATCGTCTGTGGTCTCGAGTGGAGAACTCCAGGAGAGCCCTACGGTTTGAGTCGTATAGTCCCGGAGCGGCGTGTGTCTGAACCCCGAGTGAAACGAGCCAGAAGGGAGATCGGTCGATCGTTTGCGGTCTCAAGTGGAGAACTCCAGGAGAGCCCTACGGTTGAGTCGTGTAGTCCCGGATCGGCGTACGACCAAGACCCCGTGTACCAGAAGCCACGCAGCCACACACCACGACAGATCGAGCTACGAGGAAACGTTAAGGACGATAAACCAAAGGGTGAAGCTAGGGCGGAACGTTCGTTTGCACTAGGCGTAGAAGCGAAGTGAAGCGCTCGGCAGTATCCCTGAGTAACTTGGACTGCCAGCGCGATCTGAGTGGAACACTAGTGGGACCATCCGGGACAGAGCAAGAGACAGGCGGTGGTGCATCGAAAGGAGACATTCTTGGAGATCGCGGCCTCTGTTCACCCTCTGAGAACGGTGACGCTTCCCTAAACTCGCGCAGCTGATCTCCTGGCGAGTCTGAGGCGCTACTTGTATTGGTCGATTCTACGCAGCAGAGACGAGCAGCGCCGAGCATCTGCAGGGAGCTTCAAGGATCTACAGGGAGCTTCAGAGATCGTCGAGGGAGCTACAGAACCGGAGCACTCAGTCAACGAGGAGAGCACTCAGTCAACGAGGAGAGCACCGAGTCATGAAGGCGACCAGGAGGCGTCGACGGCCACGAGCGGCCATATCAAGATCACTGTACTGTTACACCCGTAATAAACCCACTAAGAACCCGTGAATTCTGAGCTTTCTCACTGATCTACTGGGCGGTCACGTTTATATAAATTTGGTGGGACGAACACACAACTATACTGAGCTAGCCGCACGAATCTCGTAGCGAGCAGACATAACTAATCAGTTCGTTACAGTATCCTATTCTTTTCTTCGGCAAAGTTTAATTTAATTGGCGCATCTTGATGTATATAAAAACACAGACATACCAAAAACAAATCCATAAAAAAAATGTTGAAATCTTTTTGTGATCTAGGGGTCTATCTCTACCAGGAACTATCATCATCCTTCTTGGTGTATTTTGACTGTAACTAGTGTAATTGATTTTCCCTTGAAATGAGTGTTTTAAACAGGGTGTACGATTCATAGAAGCACAGATTCACAGCAAAAATTGTTATAACCGTTACTCGTAGAGTGAAAGGGTATATTGTATTCGTGCAAAAGTATGTTACAGCTAGAAGGAAGCATTTTCGACCCTATAAAGTATATACATATAGTCTTGATCAGGATCACTAGCCGAGTCGATCTAACCATGTCTGTCTGATTGTCTGGATGAACGCTGAGATCTCGGGAACTACAAAAGCTAGAAAGTTGGGATTACCCACACATATTCTTGGGCTTCCTACGCAGCGCAAGTTTGTTTCAGCCGAGGGCCACGCCCCCTCTAACGCCCACAATCGCTTTAAACGATTTTAAACGGTCTCTTGCGCCCACACCCTTAAAGATTTCGGAAAAGTAAACATGTTTTATTGTTTTATTGTGTTTATCAATACCCATCGAAATGTAGAAGACATTTTTTAAATCGGACCTTTCGTTAAAAAGTTATAGCTGAGTAACGGGTATCTGATAGTCGGGTGCCCCGACTATAGCGTTCTCTCTTGTTTTGGTGTATGATACGCCAAATAATCTGGCAATAGTTCAGTATTCCGAGGATGACCCAAGCGCATGAAGGGCAGTAGCACTACGTTTATCCAATGGAACGGCTCGGCTAGAAACGATCGAAAGCGAACTTTTGGTCGTAGAAACGCAAGCACATGGGGCCTTCTTCCCCTGCTCCATGATCTTGACGCTAGCTTCATGATCACGTGCGGCCGCTATTCGTCCATCAACGTTACCTGGTCGCACTTTGAGCGCAGGTACAAAATCTGCTTCGAAAATAGATGGCCATTCCATATCCAAGTGACACACGTTGAACCACCTCCTGATTTTTTTACTTTCACTGGCTTATCTGATTGTAATTTGCTGCTGGTGCTGCCGGACTCGAAGAAGTGCTAGAAATGGCACCTCCCTTTCTTTCTTGCGCACAATGTCCTCGTATGCGTTTATGTGCCGCCACATAAGCTGCAGCTACTGCTGTCGCGAGTCGTGTTACAGAATTATTAAGATCGATATATATGAGCGCCTTCTGCAGCAGATCCATTTGCTTTCTGTTGTCTAAACTCCCGGGTACAGTGTCTGACACATTTGTTTGCCGCTACCCTATCTTTATTTGGATCTCCACTAACTGCTGGCAACAGATGCTCAAGCAGCATAACGTGGGAAATGGTAATTGCTTTCAACATTGCAGCAATGTTTCAATAAACATTTAAATCTTTTGTTTTCTTTAGCTCATGACTGACTATTTCACATAACAGCTGTGGAAATGGAAACACCTCACGTTTGCCTAAAGCGTTGTCAATCGAAAATTCACAAAAAGGCCAAATAACCGCATAGTGAAAAAATGCTTTAGGGATAGTACTCAACCTAACAAAAACTGGCCCAAAAAAAAAAACTATTTTCAGTCAAATATTTCTTGAGGGTCCAGTGTGTAGACAGCCGATTTGTGTACGTATTGTTTGACGGTCGCAGAAAAAGTGATCTTTATTAAGCAGAATTCTGCACGCTTAGCCTATTTCACAAGGGTTGGGTACATAGTGTGTGTGAGTGAGACAACTTAAAGTATATGTATGTATGTGTGTGTGACTTATTGCTAAAATTCGGCCATCCTGACCGGAGAGCTCCTGATCTCTTAACTATATACATTTTGTATCCATGGCCGCATATATGCTACTGCCCAAATTCCCTTATTGGAACCCTTCAACATCCTCCAAGACATATCTATCGTTACCAAAACCTTAGTCACTCTATAAGGACCTTTAAATTTCGGTATTAATTTTTTTGGATACACCTACATGGCAGTCAAAATTTTTTATCATAACTAAATCGTCTTTCTCATACTCATTTGGGTTTTTTCTGTACGTAACATATTATATTCTTGTAACTTCTCAATACTCTTACTGGCTTTTTCTCTTATTATTTCTAAATTTTTACTTTCGCTATCTTCATTTAACTCATCTAATTTCTCTCCAAACAAAACTTGACTTAAGTGCTGATTGATTGACCTTTGCATCGTGTTATTAACTGCGTGTTCAACTGTTTCTAATACTGTATCCCAAAACAATCCTTTGTCTGGTTCAGTCAACTTAGCGATCATGGTGCCTTTGCTTCTATTCACCCTTTCGACTTGCCCATTTGCCTGCGGGAATCCGGTTGATATCTTTATGTGTTTAACATCGTTCTCCTCTAAAAAGTCATGAAATTCTTTGGACGTGAAGCATGTCCCTCGGTCTGCAAACACACATCTTGGCCTACTATATGACCTGGAATAGTTTTTTAATGCTACTATTCCTTCTCTAGACTTTATCCGGCAAAAAACCACAAAGTCTAGAGAAGGAATAGTAGCAATAAAGAACTATTAAACGTCAAAGGGAATGCTTACTTTGTGAATATTATGTAGAAAACCTTCATCTTTTCCAGACTTATCGGAATAGGCGATACATTTCAAACAATTATTAACGTGTTGGTTGCATTTTTCACGAACTTTGGGGAACCTGTAGCTTTTTGAAATAACTTCTACCATTTTATCTATTCCTACGTGTCCTAACTGATCGTGGTACCTAAACAGAACATGACTCTCCATTTCGTTTGGCACATAAAATAAAAGAGAATCCTATCCTTTTTCCTGTAGACCATTCCGTTGCGCATTTCGTATTCCTTAAGTTCTGTCTGTTGAAGTTGCTCTACTATACTTTTTATTTTTTCATCTCTACTTTAAGAAATAACTAAGTTTTCCTCAAACGAATTAGAATCAATCGTTAGTATGTGTGTGTTTCTACTTAGTGCGTCGACATGTTGCATACGATTACCAGCTCTATGTTCTAAAGTATAGTCATAATCTTGAAGAAAAAGCACCCACCGAGCTATTCTTGGGCACGCAAGAGTAAAAGCACTACAATCTGTAACTATTTTGAACTCTGTTCCCTGAAGATTTATCCTAAAACGTTGTAACGCGTAAACCACTGCGAGCGTTTCTAGTTCGAAACTATGGTATTTCGCCTCCACATCTGTCGTGCGTTTTGAAAAATAGTATACCGGGTGAAACTTATGGTCTTTCTTTTTCTGCATTAAAATTGAGCCAAAACCTAGGGCGCTAGCATCACAGTGTAGCTCTGTCGGGTCTGTTGGGTTGTACAACGCCAAGATAGGGGATTCTAAAAGATTTACTTTTAACATCTCAAAACACTCTAACTCTTTTGCACCAAATTCGAACTTCTTATCCTTTCTTACAAGATCATATAATGGCTTAGATTTTGTTGAGAAGTCTTTAACGAATCGTCTAAAATAGGAGCACAATCCAAGGAAACTTTGAACTTTATGCGTTTTTGTCGGAATAGGAAAATCTTTTACAGCTTGCATGCCTTTTGAATCGGGTATAATACCCTCTCCCGATATTATGTATCATAAATATTTTATTTCGCTTTATAGAAACTCGCACTTGTCTAACCTAAGTTCTAACTTATTATCTACCAATCGCTTAATAATCCAATCTCCGTTAATATTTCTATGTGAGTCTTACTATCTTTCGTTGCTATCAAAATATCGTCTATATAAATAAGTACCTTGTCGTCTATAACTAAATCAGCAAAAATTTTATTCACGAACCATTGAAAAACTGCAGGAGCGTTTCGTAAGCCAAACGGCATTCTAAGCCATTCATATTGACCCATACGTGTTGTAAGGGCAGTATATTTAATTGAATCTTCGTGCATGTGTACGTGGAAGAACCCATTTTTAAGATCTAACTTGGTAAAGATAATTTTTTCGGAGCGTTTATCAATAAGGTCGTCTATAAGGGGGGTGGGGTAATTATCTTTCAACATGTTCCAATTCAATGTTCGGTAATCTTCGCACATTCTTAGCTCTCCAGACTTTTTCTTAACTAGAACTATTGGTTACGCATACTCGGACTCGCTTACTCAAATAATACCGTTTTGAATGTAATCATCTAACAAATTCTGGACATGACTTTTCTCTGCGTATGATAAAAGCCTTGGAGGGAAATTAAACGGTTTAGTATTGTCAAAATTCAGTTTCATTTCCCATTTAACTAAAAGGTATCTCCGGTCGTTTTGGTTTCGTATAAAACATATCAAACATGTCTATCAACTTATTCAATTGACATTATTTCTGACTCAAAATTATCACTGGGCTGACGTTTTGAACTCGGACTTAACTCTATCGTTTTGCAAGAATTACTTAGTTTTCGTTTGCTTTCATTATGTTGCTCTTTACCTTGGAACTTTAAAGTATCTTGACTACACATTTTTACCAATTTAATATTATCTGTAAACTCTTCCGTTTTATATCTATCGTTATTGTAATCGTGTTCAACTCTATTTATAACCCGAATATTTTTAATAAATTTAACTGCGCGATCGTTCTTAACTTCCTTGTCATAGCCACTAATATCCATACTCTCATTTAAACAATCATTTTTTATACCGCTGTTGGAATATCATTCCAACAAAAAATATTAAACCTTTGTATTATATTAAAGCCTAGTACTCAGTACGACGAAAACTGCTAGCTAAGCATAGGAGTAAGCGAGAGGCAAATAGGTAGCTAACGCCTTTAGCTGGGACTTTTTTTCACCGCGGTACTCAGTTGAGCTAAGGAAATAGTAAGGAAATACCAAAAAAATACCAGATTTAGCGGATGAATTCCGATGAACGCCTTTAGCCGCGGCCCAAAGAATAGAAAATTTGATCTTTGGCTGTGTTTGTGCAGAAGCGGTGTGCCAATAACACTATAAATGGAAGGAAAACCCCGAAAACCAATGGAAAAGTGCCTGTAGGATTTGCGGCAATACATATCGCCATGCCAACAGCGAATTTAACTCTTGCGACCCAAGTCGGCTCAACATTTTGTAATATTTTAAAATTGGCGCCAGTTGATGTTTGCTGTTTGTCAACAAACCCAGTAAGACCATGCTACATGCATTGCGGATGAACTACAAAAACTTCGGCCACACTAAAAGATTAATATTTTTCGACTAGTAAAACTCTTAGCCGAACTGAGTACTAGGCTTAAGACAAGACTAAAAACTGAAATACGTATACCTAATTTACACTATGAATACCTTTGTAATAAGTTAAGACTAAAACTGAAGACTTATACCTAGTTTACACCATAAAAAGGACCAAAAATTAAATGGAAACAAAACATAACTTTAAGTCTTAAGCCTAGTACTCAGTTTGGCTAAGAGTTTTACTAGTCGAAAATTATTAATCTTTTAGTGTGGCCGAAGTTTTCAGAGTTCATGCGCAATGCATGTAGCATGGTCTTACTGGGTTTGTTGACAAGCAGCAAACATCAACTGGCGCCAATTTTAAAATATTACAAAATATTGAGCCGACCTGGGTCGCAAGCTTTAAATTTGCTGTTGGCATGGCAATATGTATTGCCGAAACTCCTGCAGGTGATTTTCAGTGGTTTTTGGTGTTTTCCTTGCATTTATAATTTGTTATTGGCACACCGCTTCTGCACAAACACACCCAAAGATCAAATTTTTTATTCTCTGGGCCGCGGCTAAAGGCGTTCATCGGAATTCATCCGCTAAATCTAGTATTTTTTTTTGTATTTCCTTACTATTTCCTTAGCTCAACTGAGTACCGCGGTGGAAAAAAGTCCCAGCTAAAGGCTTTAGCTACCTATTTGCCTCTCGCTTACTCCTATGCTTAGCCAGCAGTTTTCGTCGTACTGACTACTAGGCTTAACACAAAAATACTTAGACGTTTCCGGCGGCGATTAAAACCGGCACTTTTGCCTATACTTTGAAACGACGTGCATGTGTTCTCTTTATTTTATCTCGGCAATAAATCGTGAAAGCTGCCTTAACAAACTCATCCCACCAACATTATACAAGGTCCTTCGAGCCGGATCGATTAAGGGTCCCAACGCACCTTTATCACAGAAAAGTCACAACGCAGACTTAAGCTGCGCGCACTTAAGCACTAAACAAGCATCTCCGGAGTGGAAGGAATACTTGTTAACTCGTCCTCTAAGATATGAAATCTGGTACTCACAGACAATGTTGTCCACAATTCTACAAGAAAAATACCGCAAATCACGACGCGTTGCTAAGTGAAATCCCTCGAGATCACTTATTCAATGACAATTTTATCAAAGTTTCTAACTCTAGCGTTACCCACACATTGGGCATTAAGTGGAATGCCAATGATGATTGTTTCTCATACGACATCAACCCGCCTAATTCAGCCACTCAGATATCTAAACGTAGCATTTTATCCTACGCATCGACGTTGTTCGACCCGGCAGGCAGGCTAACGCCAATAATAATTCAAGCAAAGCTACTGCTTCAATCCCTATGGCTTGAGAACCACGGCTGGGATGATAATGTCTCCCAAAACACTATCGATAAATGGAATGCCTTTATCTAAAATCTTCGAGACCTAGCCCACATACATATCCCACGCTGGATACAGTACGATCCAGATCTGGATGTGCAATTACACGGTTTCTGTGATGCATCCGAAAAGGCGTACTGCGCTACAATATACATACGAACTGTATACCCCTCGGGAGTTATTCAATCCCATTTACTTGTGGCAAAGAGTAAAGTAGCCTCCTTAAAAACCCTAAGCTTACCACGCCTCGAACTATGTGGCGCAGAACTGCTCGCTAAATTAGCAAAACACGCGCTCCACGAGACGCATCTTGAAAAACTGAGTCCTCTTTTATGGTGTGACTCTGAAATTGTTCTTGCCTGGTTAGAAAAACCTCCTCATACGTGGAAAAAATATGTCGCAAACCGCACAGCAAGCATTCACGCAGAAAGTCCCAATGCGACCTGGAGTCATGTCAAGTCAAAGGACAACCCTGCAGATCTGGGAACACGAGGATGCTCAACAAATGAGCTAAAAGAATCCTCACTTTGGTGGAATGGTCCACCATGGCTATCCTTACCAAAGGAAAAATGGCCAATCTCGCGCAAACAAGAAGTTCATTGCTGTACTCAGTCGGGCGACGAGGATCAATGTTTAAAATTCACCTCGTACTCTCGAGCCCTAAGAGCCACAGCTCGCATTTTAGGTTGGAACCCACGGCATAAACGCACTGCTGTCAACATGAATGCACTCAATAAACTCGCTAAAACTCAACTTGTTATCGCAGCTCAGAAAATGCATTACCCAGAGGAATACACTCGATTATTAAAAAACAAGGTGATTTCCTTTAGCTCAGCCCCCTTAACCCATTTATTGACAACGATTGCCAAATTCGCGTCAACAGCCGCCTAGTCAACTCAAATCTGCCAAATAACGAGAGTCACCCAGTGCTCTTACCTCCAAATTCTGCACTATGCACTCTATTCATAAAATTTGTACACCAAATCTTACTCCACGCAGAAAACAGACTCATGCTCCGATGCATTCGTCAAGAGTTCTATATTCCTCGCTTGACAAACAAAGTCAAAAACTGCATCCGAAGAAGTGTTACCTGCACCCGATTCAAGCAGAGAACTTCGAATCAGATAATGGCAGCCCTCCCTTCTGATCGAGTCACATTCACTCCCGCATTCACAATTACGGGTGTTGATTTTGCAGGCCCTTTTGACTTAAAAACGTCAGCGATTCGTTCAAGCCACATTATCAAGGGTTACGTAGCGGTCTTTGTATGCTTTTCCACCCAAGCCGTTCATCTGGAATCGGGGTCCGAACTGTCCACAAAGGCTTTTCTTGCGACTTTCGAGCGCTTTGTAAGTCGCAGAGGACTTCCCAACAAGATGGTTTCCGATAATGGGATACTTTTTTTTGGGGCCAGCCGAGAACTTACGAAGACATGGGAAACCTTTCTCAAAAATGCCAACGAACACATAACTGCAATTTTTAGTAGCCGCTTCGATTGGCAATTCATACCTCCTCACTCTCCACACATGGGTAGCCTTTGTCAAGCGGCTGTAAAATCATTTAAAAAACACTTTAAGCGCGTAGCAGGATCCCACGCCTTTACTTTCGAAGAATTTTCTACTTTGCTCGCAAAAATAGAAGCGGTTCTTAACTCTGGACCACTGTCAACTCTGAAATCAGATTCTGACCAATTACTGCCTTTAACCCCAGGTCATTTTTTACGAGGAGCCCCTCTAATCGTGTTTCCCGACAATCCGGGCGAGAACCTCTGCCTGCATAACCGCTGGCAGAAACTCAAAATAATGCATCAAGAACTGAGTAGACGTTGGAGGGTTGAATATCTCTCAGAACTGCACCGTCGCTATAAATGGAAGTACCCTTCTCGAAACCTAGCTCTCGACGACATCGTCATTATTAAGGATGATGCCTGCCCACCAACAAAGTGGCGTCTAGGGAGAGTTGTCAAGGTCCATCCGGGACCTGATAATCAAATTCGCGTCGTAGACTTACAAACCCGCACGGGCGTAATAACTCGTCCGGTCGTCAAACTTATCGTTCTCGAAATCAAACCCGATTCCTCCCAGTAATCACACACACATAACCCAAGTCCCAATACCACAGCTAACATATCATCTCGTTTCTCAATCAGTCGCTTATAATGTTTTTTCTTACCAGATGGGACATCAATGCAAGATGTGCCGCCAAAAGCACCCGCTGCGTTTCTGTGAGAAGTTTCTAAAACTTGACTTTATCGCTAAACGACGGGCTGTAAGACGTTTGCACTATTGTGTCAACTGCTTGGCATCCTCTCACACACTCCAACAGTGCCGATCCAAGGACATCTGCCATGTGTGCGGAGAGCTGCACCACACAATCCTGCATGGACCAACCGAGGAGACGAAAGGAAAGGAGGCAGCCAAGCGCACCAGGCCAGCCCAGCAGCACACCAAGGAGCGAGAAAGCTGCCATCGACAGCGAAGCAGTGGAAAACGGAGTTACCATCGCAGTCCCAGCAACAAGCCTTCGCCTCTGGGCCAACTGAAGGAAGCCATTCGCTGTCTAACCAGACTGCAGTCCATCATCGCCAATTGATTACCACCTGGCAAGGCGGGCAGCATGTTGGAATATCATTCCAACAAAAAATAGAAAACCTTTGTATTATATTAAGACAAGACTAAAAACTGAAATACTTATACCTAATTTACACTATGAAAACCTTTGTAATAAGTTAAGACTAAAACTGAAGACTTATATCTAGTTTACACCATAAAAAGGACCAAAAATGAAATGAAAACATAACATAACTTTAAGTCTTAAGCCTAGTACTCAGTTCGGCTAAGAGTTTTACTAGTCGAAAATTATTAATCTTTTAGTGTGGCCGAAGTTTTCAGAGTTCATGCGCAATGCATGTAGCATGGTCTTACTGGGTTTGTTGACAAGCAGCAAACATCAACTGGCGCCAATTTTAAAATATTACAAAATATTGAGCCGACCTGGGTCGCAAGCTTTAAATTTGCTGTTGGCATGGCAATATGTATTGCCGAAACTCCTGCAGGTGATTTTCAGTGGTTTTTGGTGTTTTCCTTGCATTTATAATTTGTTATTGGCACACCGCTTCTGCACAAACACACCCAAAGATCAAATTTTTTATTCTCTGGGCCGCGGCTAAAGGCGTTCATCGGAATTCATCCGCTAAATCTAGTATTTTTTTTTGTATTTCCTTACTATTTCCTTAGCTCAACTGAGTACCGCGGTGGAAAAAAGTCCCAGCTAAAGGCTTTAGTTACCTATTTGCCTCTCGCTTACTCCTATGCTTAGCCAGCAGTTTTCGTCGTACTGACTACTAGGCTTAACACAAAAATACTTAGACGTTTCCGGCGGCGATTAAAACCGGCACTTTTGCCTATACTTTGAAACGACGTGCATGTGTTCTCTTTATTTTATCTCGGCAATATAATCGTGAAAGCTGCCTTAAACAACCTCATCCTACCAACATTATACAACCGCTATTAATAACACAATTAATAACACAATCTTTTCCAGTCTAACCAATATTTGAGTACTTTATGCCATCGATTTGTTCGATTTGTTCCATATATATCTAAAGGGCTGTGACTCAAGCCTAAGTAATTCGTAATATGGTTTTCACTAAACTTAATGCTGCTGCTTCTCAGAATATTTTCAACGCAGGATAACTTTGTAAAACTAATTGGACTCCCAGAATCGATTAGGCATTCTACGAACAAACATTGATTAGGTTCTGAATTAAAGAAAATTTTAAACGGTCTCACATAATCGTTGTTGGTTATGTTCTTCTTCTCGGTGCAATGGGATACAAGATGCTCCAGACTTCCACATCCATAGCAAGCTCCGTATGTGCGTTTAGGTTTACGGCGGTCGGCCGCGAAGCGTCCAATGGAGTTGCAGTTGAAGCATCTTATAGCGGGTCCGGGTTAATGTCCGGGTGAAACTTTGGGGCGTCCAGATCCGAAGGATGGAATTGAAGCAATGCATGTGTGGCTGTTGTCGTAGAAGGGCATCCGGTATTCCTTTGATAATACTGTCGATTAGCTCCTCGTCGTCAATCCGGATGTGCGCGGCCAAAAGTGTTTTGTTGTTAAAATAAGTGGCGAAGTCTTCAGAATGTTGCCACTTTCGCTCCTGAAACTTACGGCGGGACATTATCTTGCTCTCTTTTGACTGGAAGGCTTCTGCAAGTTGAGTTAAGAGTTCCGGTGTTGGTAGGGACAGCAGATTCTCAGAAGAGGGCAACCAAATTTGTGAGCGATCTTTCAACTTTGACATGCCCAGCATGCGAGTTACGTCATCACTGAACTTGTACATTTGTATAATTGCATTAAGCTGTGCGATACAAGTACTAACTGGTACCTTGTTGTTGGGAGCACCGTCAATAACTGGAAGCATTTCCTTTACCGTGGTCAGCAAAGAATTGATGTTAGAAAATGCTGTGTCTGATCTGGCAACTTCTGCAACAATATTTCCCGAATTCGATGGGGCAACATTGTTTAGATTTGGTAGTTTTGGCAACGATATTTGGGAGTTCTGGCAAATTGCTTGTCGAAGATGAGGTCACTCTAATAGATGGCTGACAGCGCGTAACTTCCAACTTGAGGAACTCATTTTCCAATTGGATCATTTCCAAGTGACGCTTCAGAGATTCCAATTCCAGCGAAGTTTCTGGAACGTTCATGATGTTGCGTTGTTTCGGGCATTTAGCGATGAGATGCCGGCGCCATCTTGTTCTGCTACGTTGTCGGTAGATGTATTTGGCCTTTCCTCGGATCCAACTTCAGCATCGGATAAATCCCAAGCTTTTCTAGCCATCCCTGAAGTTCTGCTGCTGAGTACTCGTCTGTACCGATGATTTCCATGATTTTAATCACTTATTTCAGTTGTGCTTAAGTTTTGCTTGTAGGCAGAGTTTGATATGCGAAAAAAAAAAAAAAAAAATTGTCGCAGTGATCCCACTTCTGAAATTGTAGACAGCCGATTTGTGTACGTATTGTTTGACGGTCGCAGCAAAAGTGATCTTTATTAAGCTGAATTCTGCACGTTTAGCTTATTTCACAAGGGTTTGGTACATAGTGTTTGTGAGTGAGACAAGCATAGTGTTACTTGGAGTAACAGGGATGTATATATGTTCAAATAGTGTGACCTAACTAAAAGTATATGTATGTATTTGTATGTGTGTGTGACTTATTGCTACAAGTGTTTATTAATTTGGTAATATCTGTTCGTTATTTTTCGGTTACACTGGCTCAAAAACATAAGCAAAATTTAAATTTTAAACTTGTATTTCACAAGCGAAATCAACCGTATGCTGTAATATAATCCATTGTCACAGTACGCGATAGTCATTTTAAATAGTCTTCTGCCTTTGAGAGTGTATTTTAGCGATTTTCATTAAAAAAAACGCACCTGAAACTTTACCTCAATGGTGGTGCGGAAAAGTGTTCATTGAAACTATTTAAATAAATATAAAGATACAAATTTTTTGATCGACCCTGGCCGTCACTAAAATCTCGATACAGCATTGTGATAACAATCATGTCCTTTATAGACCACGCTCCACTCATAACATGATTATTTGTATACGTTTTTTCATTAGACAAAAAATACAATTAAAAAAATGTGACAAAATTCTACATTTTTTTATAGGAACTCATTTAAGCAATCAAATAATTTTATAGGAACTCATTTAAACAATTAATTAATTTTATAGGAACTCATTAAAACGTAATTACTTTGATTGAAAATATGAGAAAAGCACCCTTGTTTTTTAAGCCTAGTACTCAGTTCGGCTAAGAGTTTTACTAGTCGAAAAATATTAATCTTTTAGTGTGGCCGAAGTTTTCGGAGTTCATCAGCAATGCATGTAGCATGGTCTTACTCTCAATCAACTCGGTTTGTTGACAAGCAGCAAACATCAACTGGCGCCAATTTTAAAATATTACAAAATGTTGAGCCCACCTGAGTCGCAAGCTTTAAATTTGCTGTTGGCATGGCAATATGTATTGCCGAAACTGCTGCAGTGTTTTTCAGTGGTTTTTGGTGTTTTCCTTCCATTTATTAATTGTTATTGGCACACCGCTTCTGCACAAACACAGCCAAAGATCAAATTTTCTATTCTTTGGGCCGCGGCTAAAGGCGTTCATCGGAATTCATCCCCTAAATCTGGTATTTTTTTTGGTATTTCCTTACTATTTTCTTAGCTCAACTGAGTACCGAGGTGCGAAAAAGTCCCAGCTAAAGGCGTTAGCTACCTATTTGCCTCTCGCTTACTCCTATGCTTAGCTAGCAGTTTTCGTCGTACTGAGTACCAGGCTTTATAGCAAAACCGGGAACTTTGAAATTCAATTACAAAAGAACCATGGTCGACCGCCAAGTTCTTTTCGCACGTAAATTCTTAAGAAATCGCGGTCCATCGAGGATAATTTTTTCGCGAATTTCGGGGGTGAGCCCGCTAATGTATAGTATTACCCATGGGCGTAATGTAAATTTGTAATATTTTAAAATTGGTGCCAGTTGATGTTTGCTGTTTGTCGACCCAGCTGATTTATAATAAGACCATGCTACATGCCTTGCGGATGAACTCCGAAAACTTCGGTCACACTAAAAGATTAATATTGTTCGACTAGTAAAACTCTTTGCCGAACTGAGTACTTAGCAGTTTTTAGCGGTTTTTTTCTTTGTAAAAACATTAACCAAAATTCTGCTACCAAAAATTTTGTGACTTCTTTTTATATAACGTTTTTGGATTTGGACAACTTTTTGTTGGGTTGAGTACTAGCACTTAGATTCAATATTGCTCATTGACCTATCGGTCCAAATAGTATAGAGGTATTTTTATATTTAAAATCAGAAGTGCCATTCGGTTTTTATAATTTTGCTCATTACAGCTGACATTTTTTTGTCTTGCTCGCACGTACTTAAAGATATTGCTCTAATAAATGAGCCTAACAATGTCGTGGAAAGCCCGCATAACTGATGAACAGTTCAACATTAATTAGGGGCTGTCCATATATTACGTAAGCACCTAGGGGGGGGGGGAGGGGGTCAACCAAATGATTACTCTAGTGCAAAAAAATTTTTTTTTGTATGAAGAATTGATTACATGGGGGGGAGGGGGTTAAAAATTGTCGAAATTGTGATTACGTAATATATGGATATGTAACTTATCGGCGCACACAGAGGTGGCGACCAAGTTTTGCTTCAGTAAAGGGGGCTGTCGCTACAACTCACTGGAGCGGGAAATGGGACCGCGTTTCCAGTATTTCAGTACTTTTAGTCAGTATTTTTAAGCGTTAAAGTGATTATTGTTCTTTGCGTTTCGCGATTTTTTGGGAAGGAAATGCATTTGCACTGCATTGGCCCAAGTCAACCGTAATAAGAAAATTGTTGTTGGTGCAAGACCAAAGAGGCATGCAACTGCTCTGAACTCAGAAAATGATCTCAAGCCAAGTACTCAGTTCGGCTAAGAGTTTAACTAGTCGAAAAATATTCATCTTTTAGTGTGACCGAAGTTTTTAGAGCTCATCCGCTTTGCATGTAACATGGTCTTATTGTAAATCAGCTGGGATCACAACAACAAGAAATCAAGTGGCGCCAATTTTATAATATTACACAATGTAGAGCCGACTTGGGTCGCAAGCTTTAAATTTGCTGTTGGCATGGCGATATGTATTGCCGCAACCAATACAGACAGTTTTCCATTGGTTTTTGGGGTTTTCCTTCCATTTATAATTTGTTATTGGCACACCGCTTCTGCACAAATACAACCAAAAATCAAATTTTCGATTCTTTGGGCCGCGGCTAAAGGCGTTCGTCGTAATTCATCCGCTAAATCTGGTATTTTTTGGTATTTCCTTACCATTTCCTTAGCTCATCTGAGTACCGCGTTGAAAAAAGGCCCAGCTAAAGGCGTTAGCTACCTAGTTGCCTCTCGCTTACTCCTATGATTAGGTAGCAGTTTTCGTCGTACTGAGTACTAGGCTTAAGAGTTTTAGGCCCTCTGCTCATTATGGACGCGTCGTGTTTGCTTCCATTTACCGTTTAACGCGTCCAAATCCCATATAAAACTTGTTGGCGTGGGTGGGGAGGGGAGGGTGGAAAATTGTCGCGTTACATAGCTGGGAAGTCAAATTTTTGGTATTTCCATACCGTTTCCTTAGCTCATCTGAGTCCGCGGCTTGCTTGAACTACTATTTGCCTCTCGCTTACTCCTATGCTTAGCTAGCAGTTTTCGTCGTACTGAGTACTTGGCTTCATCGTGCTATTTTTAGGGGATGACCAGCGTATGTCCTTCTTGGTAAGACCTACCAACTGTATCACCAAAACATTATACGCATATAAACTTGTTCTAAAATTTTGTATGCGCATCTCCCAAAATTGGCCAATTTTGCTTGAAAAATATGTATAGTCGTATGGGAGGAAGGTGTTTCAAATATTTAAAAGGGTCAAAACGTTTATAATTTGCAGAAATTCTCGACGCGTCATTGGTACAAACAAATCATTTGCCGCTAAAAAACATTCCATATACTAGCTTTCAAATTGCTAGTTCTATAATTTTAAGGACTACCTCGGCTTTCGGGGTTGTTTCTGCATATCAGCTGCGCGCTTAAGTGATTCTGTGGCAACACAGTTCCGCTTAAAATTACTGTAGCAATTTGTGCTGTATGCACATTATATGCTATTAAAAATATCTATTAGTGCAATGTTTGCCATTTTGGCACGGTTTTTGCTCTTAGTGTTCGACGGTTTCACCTGCTCTGGCAACAGCGGCGCCGCATGTGAACAGCTTACAATAATGTTTTTGCTGTTCATATCACGGTGCAACACGGAAAATGTAACCGCAGTTTGTTTTTCAAAACCTGAAAGTACTCAACAATACGAGTTAAACCACATACGGCGTTCTTCTGGCTTAGCTCGCGCTTGGATATTATAGCGATTTAATGATTTGGTGTAAAAATTGATTTATAAATTTATATTTTAAGCCGATTCAAGTTTCTGGTACGCGTCCTCAACATTACTTCAGGAACAGACATTGTAGACACAAAAATGTAAATAAGTCATAGCATTTGGTATTAAAATACAATAAATACAATATGGTATTTTCCCGACATTTTGATGCCTATAGCCAAGTACTCAGTTCGGCTAAGAGTTTTACTAGTCGAAAAATATTAATCTTTTAGTGTGGCCGAAGTTTTTGTAGTTCATCCGCAATGAATGTAGCATGGTCTTACTGGGTTTGTTGACAAACAGCAAACATCAACTGGCGCCAATTTTAAAATATTACAAAATGTTGAGCCGACTTGGGTCGCAAGAGTTAAATTCGCTGTTGGCATGGCGATATGTATTGCCGCAAATCCTACAGGCACTTTTCCATTGGTTTTCGGGGTTTTCCTTCCATTTATAATGTGTTATTGGCACACCGCTTCTGCACAAACACAGCCAAAGATCAAATTTTCTATTCTTTGGGCCGCGGCTAAAGGCGTTCATCGGAATTCATCCGCTAAATCTGGTATTTTTTTGGTATTTCCTTACTATTTCCTTAGCTCAACTGAGTACCGAGGTGAAAAAAAGTCCCAGCTAAAGGCGTTAGCTACCTATTTGCCTCTCGCTTACTCCTATGCTTAGCTAGCAGTTTTCGTCGTACTGAGTACTAGGCTTTAAGTTTGAAAGAGCTGATAAGAAGCTGACCGAAGTTGAATATTATTTAAGCAATGCAACAGTTTGGGGAATACCCTAAATATAAAAACTTTCAAAGTGTCTATTTTCATTTATGATTTAGTATATTCATCGGTATATTTTAAGTGTCACTCTAGGGTCACATTGCCGAGAGTCGAAAAAGAATTTTAAAACAAACGTTAAACAATCAAGCGTGGCAATCAAAGGAAACCAAACGCATTTACAAAGGGAAGGATTAATCTGGGAATATAAAATTCGCCATAAGACTAAGGTCAAGTGTCAATGTTTAATTAGCAATTAACTAAATTCCTAAAAAAAAGTGAGTGAAATAAGGTAGGGAACGAGAAACAGGTGCAACACGGAGTTGCTTACTCACGCACACAAATAACCGCGTTCCAGGAGAGCGACACACAAATAGGAGCCGGAGCGACAACCAGCTGTTGTTGTATGGCATAGCGGTACATTTGGGGTAAGCAATCGCAATCTGAATCAATACGCTCTATTTAGTTTGTCTCTCTTTTTTCCTTTCCGTCGAATAAATTATTTATTTGCAAAAAGTTCAGGTTCTGGTTTCTGTTTCCGCTTGGCTCTCTGCTTATTTGTGGTGATCCGGTGATGGTTTAATGACCGACCATACAAGTGAAAAATAAAAGCGTACGTGCGCCAATCTCACTTTCCCACTTTCTTTGCTTACGTGTGTTAACGTGTGTGTCTGATAAGGCGAAATAAGTGTGTCACACAGAGGCGCTTTTGTTTTTCAAAGTGGAGCAGAAACTGCGTGTATCCCTTTCATACGCATACGTGCACTACCATCCTCACTTTAGCATTGCCTCGGCTTTAATTTTGCACGGCTTGAAGCTCAAATCCTAGTGGCATTTCACCTTTCTCCTCCGTGTTCATCCAGTGGTATTGCCTACTTTTTAGCGCTAATAATAAATTCATAAACGAACCAACAAGTGGTACAAGTAAATTAAAAAAACTTTTGACCATAATTTACTTACTTTACTTATAGTATGTTTTTTGCAAAACTTGCTGGTTTTGTCTTAAGCCGAGCTGTTTTTGACTTAATCATAAAAACTGACAAACAAAAGGGACTCAATTAGGTGTGTCCCAAAAAACACTAGTTTTTTCGGAGAGTTGCTTAAAAAAACAACAAACAACAAAGAAACTTCCTTGTTTTCCTTGTTTACCAAATCAAAAGCAACACAAAAACAATTGTCGGGTTCCCTAAAATCTGATTTTGATGCTGTTTTTATACCCTTGCAGAGGGTATTATGATTTCAGTCAGAAGTTTGCAACGCAGTGAAGGAGACGTTTCCGACCCCATAAAGGATTGTGTTTTTTGAAGTATTACCTTCTAATCTTGGGAATATTATTTTTTATATATTTCTGAATTTCGAATTAAATATTTAAAAAATCGGATCACTATATCATATAGCTGCCATAGGAACGGTCGAAAAATTAAATGGAAATTAATAGGAAAAAAATTATATCTTTGTTGATTTTTATTACATTCTCTTCTACTCTTGGATATGACTATTTTTAAATATTTCCGAATTTTGATTTTAATTTTAAAAAGATCGAACTACTATATCATTTAGCTGCCATAGAAACGATCGAAAAATTAATGTGAAATAATAGGATATTTAACATTTTTGCGATTTGTAAATTAAAAGAATGATCTGCAAGAGTATATAAGCTTCGGCTTGCCGAAGCTAGCTTCCTTTCTTGTTGGTCCTACATTTGGTTAATTTGTGAGTTAGAAAATATATGCATAAATTTCATTGTCCAAGGCTTGGACAATAAACTGGATTATGTGTTCAGCGGCTTAATTTAAAAAGGTGATCAAAAGAAATGCAAATGTATAGTATAAAACTGAGTAGGCCTTATGTTGTTTTTATTACAAGTGCGTATCAAAAAGCAAACTTAAACCTCTATTTTTTCGGGGACACCGACAGAAACGTTTATTTTGGTGAGATAAATGGTTTGCGCTGAAACGGAAACGGCATTATCCTTGAGACCGGTAGCAAAGGACCTGATTGAAATTTGGGTGTTTTTGGCGAATTTTTCTTACAGTCTCCGCATATTTCTTTAGCGAACTGTGCCTAATACCGTCTTTATACCCGTTACTCGTAGAGTAAAAGGGTATATTGTATTCGTGCAAAAGTATGTAACAGCTAGAAGGAAGCGTTTCCGACCCCATAAAGTATATATATTCTTGATCAGGATCACTAGCCGAGTCGATCTAGCCATGTCCGTCTGTCCGTCTGTCTGTCCGTCTGTCTGTCTGTCTGTATGAACGCTGAGATCTCGGAAACTATAAAAGCTAGAAGATTGGCATTTTGCATGCAGATTCTAGGAGTTCCTACGCAGCGCAAGTTTGTTTCAAAACGGTGCCACGCCCCCTCTTACGCCCACAATCGCTTATGTACGATTTTAAAAATTTCAATATTTCGGAAAAGTAAAAATGCAGTTTTATTGTGTTTATCAATACCTATCGAAATGTAGAAGAAATTTTTCAAAGTTATGCGTGTTCAAAGTTTCTATCTCGATCTCCCTCGCACTCCCTTTACCTGAGTAACGGGTATCTGATTGTCGGGGCACCCGACTATAGCGTTCTCTCTTGTTTTTACCTCTAGTCAAAACACTTTCTTGACGGTCTTAAAAATTACAAATTTTTGATTTTTTAAGTACTTTAATTTAGTAAATGTTCTTTTTTATACCCTTGCAGAGGGTATTATGATTCTAGTCAGAAGTTTCCAACGCAGTGAAGGAGACGACCCCATAAAGTATACATATACATATATTCTTGATCAGCATCACTAGACGAGACGATGTAGCCATGTCCGTTGGTCCGTCGGTCCGTCTGTCTGTCGGTCCGTTTCTACGCAAACTAGTCTCTCAGTTTTTAAGCAATGGGGATGAAACTTTTTCAAAAGTCTTCTATTGCAAGTAGTGTATAAGTCTGAACCAACCGGATCTATAACTATATCTTATAACTCCCATAGGTAGGATCGAAAAAAAACGTGAAAAAAATTATAGATAAATATATAAATGTATTATAAAAACAAGAGAGAACGCTATAGTCGGGTTGGTGTCCCGACTATCTTATACCCGTCACTCAGCTAAAGGGAGTGCGAGGGAGATGGATATATAAAATTTTCATGATTGCGCATCACTGCGCAAGTGTGCTGTAGCGGTTTTTTATCTTAAAAAAAATTGAGAAAAATAAATCTTCAACGTTTTTTACGAAAAATATTAGTTGTACTGTAAAACATTGGTTGGATATTCAAATGAGTTCTTCAAAAACCGCGAATTCTTAAGACGAAGAGGTGCTGATTGTGTGGATACTTATACCTAGCTAAGGACCTTTTTCTTATAGTTCGTTTGACTTTTAAATCGATTCTTTAATAATCGCGAATTCCTAAGAATAAGAGGGAACGCTATAGTCGGGTGTCCCGACTATCTGATACCCGTCACTCAGCTAGCAGTGCGAGGGAGATAGAGATATAAAATTTTGATTGATTCAAAATTCAAAATACTCTGCTATTTATACCCGTTACTCGTAAAGTAAAAGGGTATATTGTATTCGTGCAAAAGTATGTAACAGCTAGAAGGAAGCATTTCCGACCCTATAAAGTATCTATATATATTCTTGATCAGGGTCACTAGCCGAGTCGATATAGCCATGTCCGTCTGTCCGTCCGTCTGTCTGTATGAACGCTGAGATCTCGGAAACTATAAAAGCTAGAGGATTGGTATTTGGCATGAAGATTCTTGGAGTTCCTACGCAGCGCAAGTTTGTTTCAAAAGGGTGCCACGCCCCCTCTAACGCCCACAATCGCTTATATACGATTTTAAAAATTTCAATATTTCGTAAAAGTAAAAATGCAGTTTTATTGTGTTTATCAATACCTATCGAAATTTAGAAGAAATTTTTCAAATCGGACCATTCGTTAAAAAGTTATGCGTGTTCAAAGTTTCTATCTCCATCTCCCTCGCACTCCATTTACCTGATTAACGGGTATCTGATTGTCGGGGCACCCGACTATAGCGTTCTCTCTTGTTTTCTTATGTTTTTTGCCGCTCGAATTAGCTCCCGATTTTTACGTTAAAATCAGTATCCAGCTAACTTTACGTGGAGGCCGTACTTTTGCAAAATAACCAAAATAAAATTTGGAGACCTACGAGTCGACTTGATCTTGCAATGTGAAACACGAATAAAGAGACAAATGCGCGAGCTATAACCGCATTTTTGATAGCAACGAAAGGTTAGAAAACTAAACAATAGCAAATGTACTCCATTTTAGTTCAAAGGATTTATGTCCAAAGAGTCCAATAAAAACACGAGAGAACGCTATAGTCGGGTGCCCCGACTATCAGATACCCGTTACTCAGCTAAAGGGAGTGCGAGGGAGATGGATATATTAAACTTTGTTTGCGCATAGCTTTTTAACGAATGGTCCGATTTTAAAATTTTTCTTCTACATTTTGATGACTCAAAAAAAAAACAGACCGAAATCGCCATTAAATCAAGAAATTCGCCATGGATTTCAGTCGATGGCGACTTACCGTATTTTTTAGAAAGGAATTTTCTAAAATTTAGAAACAAATTTCTGAAAAGCAGAAATACTTTTCTAAAATCAAGAAAAAATGCCATCAAATTGAAAAATTTTCATAAAATCTAGAAAGTACTTTTCTTGAACATAGAATTTTTTTTTTCTTAAAATAAGAAAGGACTTTTTTTGTTTTCAGAAAATTTTCTTTATTTAAATAAAATGCATACATATTTATTTTACTATTTTATT
This sequence comes from Drosophila lutescens, assembly GCA_037075285.1. Taxonomy (NCBI): domain Eukaryota; kingdom Metazoa; phylum Arthropoda; class Insecta; order Diptera; family Drosophilidae; genus Drosophila; species Drosophila lutescens. Next base: position 103,955 of record JBAMCF010001225.1, on the reverse strand, counting down.
TCCTAAAAAGAAAGAGAGAGAGAAAGAAAATAAAAAAGATGAAAAGAAAATTGTTAATATTTCCTAAACAAAAAAGGAAAAAAAAACGAAAAAGATTAAAATAACATTATAAATATTTCCTAAACAAAATAGAGAAAAGAAAACAAAAAAGATCAAAATAAAATTATTAATATTTATATTAGTATTTAATATATTATTACTAAAATTTACTTACTTACTGCCAAATTATAAACAATACCTGAAATTGAAATTATACCTGCAATCGAAAATTAAAATTAATATTAGAGAAGGATGGTATTTGCGGCCTGCAATATTATTAGTAGCTATTAAAACAGTACGCCCTTTGCTTACCATAAATTTTCACACACTTACCAAATTTATATTTCAATTTATTTCAATTGCTTACCTATAAATTGCATCTTTGAGGAATCGCACTTTAACTTTCTTAAATAGGCTTAACACAAACTTATTACTTTGAATGCTCATCTTAAGGGGGGGGAAATGGGTCTTGCAAAAAAAATTTCGATTTTTTTTAAAATTTTTTTTTCTTGTAGATTAACATCTTAAGATTATACAAAAAAAGTTTTAAGTCAATCGGACACAAAGTTTAGAAGTTATGCTAAAACTAGTACCCTAACCTCTAAGACTTTAGGAACGTAAGTGCATCTTTAAGTGCGTTTTTCTCGAAACCACGTTTTGAAAGTCCGTGTTCATCGGCATTTCTAAACGGCTTAACCGATCGTTTTCAAATTTGTCGCATATTTTTCTGCACTAAAAAAACCCGCCCCCTGGGAAGCGTTTTTTTTTATTTTTAACTTTAAATATTTTATTTTTAAGCCGAAATTCAATTTTTTTTAGGTGAAAAACGCATTTTTGACTTTGGACTTTCGGAAAAAATTCTTAAAAATAAAAAATTAAAAAAAGGGCTTCCAAGGGGGCGGGTTTTTTTTAATTCTTAAGCGAATTGTAAAAACAAAATGGAAATCCGATCATTTTTAGCGGAGGCACAGTGAACACCGCAAAACGCCTTTTTTTAATAGTGTTCCAGCAATCGCTTTGCCACCGATATATTAGCCGATAGTATCGGCTATAAAAATTAGTGGATATTATTTAAATGACACTTAATAATATACAAAAGGTTTGAAATAAATCCATCCAACCAGTTTTTATAGAAAAAATTGCAAAGTTAGTCGATTTTTTGGTGCCAAAGACCCTACCCCCCCTTAAACTGAGCACAAGGGTTCAAGATGCAGCGCAACGCAAGCAACTCTCTCGGGAGAGACTGCATTTCCAAAACAACAACGCAATAAAAGTTACAGCTACGGACAAGAAAATTCTCGATCACATAAACAAACGCACATAAACATATATGTACATACATACGCCAAAAACTGTCGTTGCAACGCGCCGCGGACTAAGCGCATGTCTTCTTCTTTTTCGTTTCGAAGAAGATTGAGAAGAATAAAAGAAATAAAAAAAGTTTTTCTTAAATCTATGGTGATTTTCTAAGTCTCCTTTTCTGTTTTCAAGAAATTTTTTTTTTTAAATTCAGAAAAATTCTTGAAATTTAAAAAAATTTACCGTGTTTTTTATGGCGACTTTCTAGATTCTAGGAAGGGCTGAAGTACATTTTTTCTTAATTTAATGGCGAAATCGCCATTAATTTAAGAAAAATTTTGGAGAGCAAACTTGGAAAAAACACCATTGATTTAAGAAAAAAAATAATTTTTCTAAATTTAAGAAAAGTTTTTCATAAAATTCTGTTTCTATGGTCTTTTTTCCTAGATTCAAGAAAACAATTTCTAAAATTCAGAAAGTTTTCTAAAATAAAGAAAAAATTTCATTTTATGGCGATTTTCTAAAATTTAGAAAAAAAAATTTTTTGAGTGTAGGTATTGATAAACACAATAAAATTGCATTTTTACTTTTCCGAAATATTTAAATTTTTAAAATCGTATGTAAGCGATTGTGGGCGTTAGAGTTATTATTAATTTTGATTGGGGAATAACTTTGCATCAAAACATTTTTGTTTTAAGCTCCAGGAAAAAAGTTTTAAATTTGACCTTCACAATAAATTGTCTAATTTTCTAACTTTTCAAAGGGTGCTGCTTAATGGGCTAAGAACATTGTTGTGTCATTTAAACGGAATTAAAGTGCTCTTTCTATATGTGCCAAAATGTTTCTATTATAAGTTTAAAATATGAGTAGATTTAACTTTAAAATCTGTCAAAATAATTATGCCGACCAGTGTATTCTTGATCAGGATCACTAGCCGAGTCGATCTAGCCATGTCCGTCTGTCTGTCTGGATGAACGCTGAGATCTCGAAAACTATAAGAGCTAGAAGATTGGCATTTTGCATGCAGATTCTAGGAGTTCCTACGCAGCGCAAGTTTGTTTTAAAAAGGTGCCACGCCCCCTCTAACGCCCACAATCGCCTACATACGATTTGAAAAATTTAAATATTTCGGAAAAGTAAAAATGCAGTTTTATTGTGTTTATCAATACCTATCGAAATGTAGAAGAAATTTTTCAAATCGGACCATTCGTTAAAAATTTATGCGTGATCAAAGTTTCTATCTCCATCTCCCTCGCACTCCCTTTACCTGAGTAACGGGTATCTGATAGTCGGGGCACCCGACTATAACGTTCTCTCTTGTTTTTTTTGTAAACTGAAAGAAAAAATTATGCCGCTCTTGTTTTAACATTTATTAAAAAAAAAGGTATTAGTTCTGCTTAGGTAATTTAAAGTTAAAGCAACTGCTGTGTTAAACGTTAAATTTTCCAAAAACTTTTTAGATGGGGTTTTGCTGTTATTGATACGTAACTTATTTTTGAACGTAAATATTTAGTCGCACATCCTTTAAAATTATTTAAACAAATTAATTAAAACTTTAAGATAAAAATTAGATTTGCATCGCTAATAGTTCTAAATTTGTATTAACAAAATAAATAAATAAAAAACACATAAACCAAGTAAAATCACAGAAGTACAAAGTGGATGGTAGTAGAGCTCTGCTGACGTCGACGTCAAACGTCTAAAATTCCCGCGAATTTTGTGAGAAACAACATCCATTTTTCATGTTTAAACATTTTTAACTTTTGATTATGTGTAACTCTTGCAAATAATATTGACTCAGACTCACTGCAGAAATTAATAAACCTCAAGTAGGCAGAATTCGCGGGAATTTTAGACGTTTGACGTCGACGTCAGCAGAGCTCTGCTACCATCCGCGTTTTACTTCTGTTATGTATTTTATGTAATTTATTTAGTAGTGATTTTATTTGGTTGAGTTCCAGTCATTAGTTTAGAAGCTACACCTCGTCAAGGTTGAAAAAGTTGAAAAAAATGCAAAAGCTCTGGCATAAATGACTTCTTTAAAAATACTCGCTTAAATACCGAAATTAGTTTAATAACTTCTTCTGGTAGATGGTACTTTAAGAAAAAAAAAAAAACAAGCTAATGATCATTAGAATCCACCAGCAAATGAATTTTATATGAATATGTGTGATTTTTTGGACGTTTACAGCTGTTAAACAAGAGAGAACGCTATAGTCGGGTTGGTGTCCCGACTATCTAATACCCGTCACTCAGCTAAAGGGAGTGCGAACGCTGTACTCGGGTTGGTGTCCCGACTATCTATTGGGGCTAAAGGGAGTGCGAGGGAGATAGATATATAAACAATTTTGATTGCGTATAACTTGTTAACGAATGGTCCGATTTGAAAAATTTCTTCTACATTTCGATAGGTATTGATAAACACAATAAAACTGCATTTTTACTTTTCCGAAATATTGAAATTTTTAAAATCGTATATAAGCTATTGTGGGCGTTAGAGGGGGCGTGGCACCCTTTTGAAACAAACTTGCGCTGCGTAGGAACTCCTAGAATCTGCATGCAAAACGCCAATCTTCTAGCTTTTATAGTTTCCGAGATCTCAGCGTTCATACAGACAGACAGACGGACAGACGGACATGGCTAGATCGACTCGGCTAGTGATCCTGATCAAGAATATATATACTTTATGGGGTCGGAAACGCTTCCTTCTAGCTGTTACATACTTTTTCACGAATACAATATACCCTTTTACTCTACGAGTAACGGGTATAATGAGACAACAGGGGTTTAACAGGGCTGTAATACCCGTTTGTCCCAACTTAAAAAATCTATAGAAAATGGAACCCTTGGTTGATTTCTGAGCTTATGGTCTTGTTAGTTTGCTTAATGTTGTATCTTTGAGTAGAAGTTATAAAACTAATTTCGGTTTTTAGGCGTGTATTTTTAACGAAGCCATTTTTGCCATAGCTTTCGCATTTTTTCAACTTTTTTAACTTTGACGAGGTGTAGCTTCTAAACTAATGACTAGAACTTAATATAAGTAAGTTAAAGGGCATTATGTCACCTGTAAAGTGAGTCTTCGATGACCTTAATCGGTTTACCAGAACTCAAGATAGAAAATAAAAAAAGGCCCAAAAACGTTTTTTACATTATCTAAGCAGAACAAATACCTTTTCTTTTTTTTAATAATAGTTAAAACAAGAGCGACAAAATTTTTTCTTTCACGAATAATTTTGGAATAAAAAACGGCAAAATCCCATTTAAAAAAACGTTGTAAAAGTTAACATTTAAGGAGTTTTACTGCTAACTTAATATCAAGCTAGCAGAACATCTTATAACTTTTAAAATAGTTGAGCGGCAAATTAATTTGTTTCACGAATAATTTACGGCAAATTGTCAATAAGAAACAAATTGCAATTTCCAAAGTTGTTCTGCTAACTGGATGCGTATATACCAGTCTCATTCCGATGGTATATTGTAGGGTATATTGTATTTGTCGGAAAGTATTGGGTTGTCAAAAATTTTTTTATATTATTTTTATTATATTATTTTATTATTATATTATTTTTTTCTTTTTTTACATCGAGCTTTTAAGTGACTCAAAGCTTCTTCAAATAGTTTATAACGGCTTGATGACTTAAGCCAAGCTCTTGACCGATGCTACGGCTACTACTATGCCGGTATTATCGCCATTTTCTACGACAGGCCTTCCTTCTTTGACCACCTCTGCACCAGAACGAAAACGTTGAAACCATCGTTGTGCGGTGGAAATGGAAACTGTATCGTGTCCATAAACTGCACAAATTTTATTGGCGGCTTGAGATGCATTTTTGCCTTTATCGTAGTAGTACTGTAAAATATGCCGTATTTTTTCTTTATTTTGCTCCATTATTACGACGCTATAACTCACGAACGACTTAAAAGAAAGGACAATCAATCAAACACGTGTAAGCGCGTGAAATGAGCTTACCAAAAAGGTATATGACCAGATGCGACGAATAAAACAAGAACTTCGCGCTTTCAGCGCCAACTAGCGAAAATACCGCATGACTTTTTTGACAACCTAATATATAACAGCTAAAAGGAAGCGTTCCGACCCTATAAAGTAAATCTATTCTTCTATATTCTATACTAGCTGAGTGGATCCTTCCATGTCCGTCTGTCCGTGTGAACGCTGAGATCTCGGAAACTATAAAAGCTAAATGCATGCAGATTCTATGGGTTCCTACTCAGCGCAAGTTTATTTAATCAGGGTGCCACGCCCACTCTAACGCCTACATACCGCGAAAAACGGGATTTAAAATGCATTTCAACTTAGTTTGTTACCAAAAAATGTTAGTGTACTTTTATATTTTTATACCTTTTATTAACGAAACTAGAATAGATAAAAAGCAAACTCTATAAATATGTACACATATATATTAAAACAAGAGAGAACGCTATAGTCGGGTTGGTGTCCCGACTATCTAATACCCGTCACTCAGCTAAAGGGAGTGCGAACGCTGTACTCGGGTTGGTGTCCCGACTATCTATTGGGGCTAAAGGGAGTGCGAGGGAGATAGATATATGAACAATTTTGATTGCGTATAACTTTTTAATGAATGGTCCGATTTGAAAAATGTCTTCTACATTTCGATAGGTATTGATAAACACAATAAAACTGCATTTTTACTTTTCCGAAATATTGAAATTTTTAAAATCGTATATAAGCGATTGTGGGCGTTAGAGGGGGCGTGGCACCCTTTTGAAACAAACTTGCGCTGCGTAGGAACTCCTAGAATCTGCATGCAAAACGCCAATCTTCTAGCTTTTATAGTTTCCGAGATCTCAGCGTTCATACAGACAGACAGACGGACAGACGGACAGACAGACAGACGGACAGACAGACGGACAGACGGACATGGCTAGATCGACTCGGCTAGTGATCCTGATCAAGAATATATATACTTTATAGGGTCGGAAACGTTTCCTTCTAGCTGTTACATACTTTTGCACGAATACAATATACCCTTTTACTCTACGAGTAACGGGTATAATAACAAGGTATGGTATTTGGAATAATGTTGACGACTTGTGCCGAGACCCTAGAATGTATACCGTCTAGACATATCCTTCAATTTGCTAACGTTCCTCGACGTTGATTTCTTTGTGTCGTATTTTATCGTTGTTTATCGTGAGTCGTAATATGCATACTGTACAGAGTTGGCGGGTCGAGGGACTGGGCACAAGAGATGTTCCAGTTACAATGGTTAACGACATGAATGCTACTAATTTTTCTATTGAGAGAAGGCCACCCACGCCGCTTAAGCGGCGTTGGTTGGTTGGGTGTAGAAGTGGAAACGGGTTGCGAATGTGGAATGGCTGCGGGTTGGTGAGGGTTATTACCTAGTGGTACCTGTTTCCTTTCCCAGGTATATAAAATTGACTTCCTTTTACATTACCTAGGTATAGATTTTCATACATGTACCTTTAGAAGTATTGAAGTATTTTCATCGGCATTGAAAAAACTGTCGAATACTAAATAATTTCATCATCTAGTCATCTACTCAATGCACTTATAGGAAATAGCCAAAACCACCACATTTGTCCGTTATGAATACGTTTCGTTTCAAAATTGCAGAAGTCTGAATGCAGAATTAAAAGCAAATGGAATTCGTCTTTTTCGAAACCCTTGTAATGCTAATAAAAGCATTCATTTAAATTGTCTAATATGTTTTATCGAAATCTAAATGTGAATGTGTAATTTAAGAACGTTGTTATTTTATTTTAAAGTTAATAAAATAAATATAAATATATATATTTATATTTACCTCTTACCTTTACCTATACATAGGTACTAAAAACGTTGTGTACCTTTTACCTTACCTTACTACGTAGTTCTTTGCATTTCTCGCATTAGTTTAAGGGTATTCAGAACTTCGATAAACCTATACAACCTTCCCTTGATGTTCCTATTCCATTGCGATGTCGAACAAACGACAACAAATCGCGACCTGACGTGATAACAAATAACCACAAACTGTTATTGCCAACAGAATTTGAATTGTTCGGTTGTTCAATAAAAGTACATAATTTGAATAACCCATCGCTGGGCAACTTAGATGCTCCATTCCCCTGTTCCTCGCTCATCATATCCCAATAACAACAATGGCTAATGGGGAGGAGTCATCAATGTCAATCCGTGTAGTTCGCTTTGTGGCCTCCGCAGAGCAAGTTGGTCTGGAGCGGGCAAAGCGGCCCATTGTCTTCTGACTGCAGTCCAATTCACTGGATCCCTAAAGCATGTGCTCCGCTGTTAGCTTGGTCGTCGAAGGCATTCCGCTGGGCAGTGGTCGCCAGTTTTCTCCCCGTTTGACCATGAAAAGGAAGTACAATGCAAAGTGCTTTCGACCGGAGCGCTATCGTCACGAGGTGGCTAATCACTTTAGGGATTACAAGCTGCAGCAGCATCTCCACCAACAGCATCTTGGATCTGGATCGTTGAGCCATCGGCGACGCAGGAGGAGACCTACGGAGGAAACTTCTCGAGTGTTCGTCTCATTAGCGTCAAGATATGCGCATTTCCGCGATGTGTGGCCAACCCATGTGCACAACTTTCCCAGGTTTGGTGGTGGTTTGGTTGTGGTTTGCCCACTGGCAATTTACCCTTTTATAGAGGGTGGGGCTATTTAACAGTTGCCCGCACAAATATAGGTTGAGTACCAGTGACATTTCCGACGCATCTCCGAAGCTCGAGCTACTGAGTTATGTTTTCTCCCCCTTAATGACGTCAATGACGTCACGTTGGGACACGCCACTTTCTCCCAACTTTTTCACTAATAAAACTTTATTTTATTTTTTTAAGTCTTTGGCACCAAAAAATCGACTATCTTTGCGTTTTTTTTTATAAAAACTGGATTGATGGATTTAATTCAAACCTTTTGTACATTATTAAGTGTCATTTAAATAACATCCACTAATTTTTATAGCCGATACTATCGGCTAATATATCGGTGGCAAAGCGATTGCTGGAACACTATTAAAAAAAGGCGTTTTGCGGTGTCCACCGTACCTTCGCTAAATATGATCGGATTTCCATTTTGTTTTTACATTTCGCTTAAGAATTAAAAAAAACCCGAAGCCCTTTTTTTAATTATTTATTTTTGAGAATTTTTTTCGATATTCCAAAGTCAAAAAAGCGTTTTTCACCTAAAAAATTTGACTTTCGGATTAAAAAAAAATATTTAGGGCTGGTTTCTCGAGTGCCGGCTAACATTTCTCGAAAAGATAAAGTCCCTGCTAAGGCATTTTGGCTTTCTCGAGCATCAATGTGAGAGCTAACTTTGACAGGGACTCGGACTCCCGGCTAAGCGTTTTCGGCTTGATATAATGACAGCTGATTTCCCAAAGCCAACTAAGAGGAAGAAACGAAATCACAGCTGACTTCGCCTTTGATTTATACCCAAACATCTGATAGAATAGTCAAAGCACGCCATTTTTGCGCTTTACAGCACATTCTGTGCGCTAACAGCACTCTGTTATTGTTTTTCGATCAGATAAATTAAAGGAGTCGAGAAAGCCGATTTGCTTTTACGAACAGTTAATCTGGTCTTTAAGTTTTTCGGACAGATAGCTATCTGGGACTTTAACAGGGACTCGAGAAACCGGCCCTAAAAGAAAGAATTAAAAGTGCAGCAAGCCAGTGCAAAAAATTCAATTGAAGTGTCTAAACAGCTGTTCACCATGCATACGTCACAGCGCACACTATATCCGTCCTCTTCTAACCGGCGCGCGCAAGTGAACTTGCTGCACTTTTAATTCTTTCTTAACTAGTAAACATTGCGATTATAAAAATTTTATTTTACCACTTTGTGAAGAATTGATGGAGCAATATGAGGATAATTTTTTTATTCGGAAACCGCGTGTATTCCGGCGTACAGAATTTTGCTAATTTTAAATTCTCTTAAAAAATACTTAATTTTAAAATTAAAAATTTTTTAAAATATTTTTCTGAAAGATATTAAGATGTCCCACAAAGTTGCATACCAAATATATAAATATCTGAAACGAGTCTCAAGTGCTGCATAACTTAAAAATCGGAGCTTAATTAGAAAAATATTTTTTAACAAGAAAGTTAACTTCGGCAAGCCGAAGTTTATAAACCCTTGCAGTTAAAATAAAAAGTCAAAGAAAGCAATGTACATTTTTATTTTTAACAGTGAACTTAACGCTTTTTTCAATCCTCTATCGAAAAAAAAGTTTCGATTGATTCTGAGATTTGACCCAAATTGGCCTGTCACGTTTCACGTGGAATGACCCACATACATATGGGTATTTTTATACTCGTTACTCGTAGAGTAAAAGGGTATATTGTATTCGTGAAAAAGTATGTAACAGGGAGAAGGAAGCGTTTCCGACCTTATAAAGTATATATATTCTTCATCAGGGTCACTAGCCGAGTCGATATAGCCATGTCCGTCTGTCTGTCCGTATGAACGCTGAGATCTCGGAAACTATAAAAGCTAGAAGGTTGAGATTTCACACACATATTCTTGGGCTTCCTACGCAGCGCAAGTTTGTTTCATCGAGGTGCCACGCCCCCCCTAACACCCACAATCGCCATAAACGATTTTCAAATGTGTCTGGAGGCCACATCTTTTAAGATTTTAAAAATATATAAACGCAATTTCATAGTGTTTATTAATACCTATCGAAATGTAGAAGACATTTTTCAAATCGGACCATTCATTAAAAAGTTATACGCAATCAAAATTGTTTATATATCTATCTCCCTCGCACTCCCTTTAGCTGAGTTACGATTATTAGATAGTCGGGACACCAACCCGAGTACAGCGTTCGCACTTCCTTTAGCTGAGTGACGGGTATTAGATAGTCGGGACACCAACCCGACTATAGCGTACTCTCTTGATTATTCAGGATTTTTAACGAATTTAGTAAAAGAGTACCAAAACCGTACCGGTACCAGCAATACGGTATTTTGTTCGAAATTAAATTTGTATTTTGGTCTCGGTACCGGTTCCGGTTCTGGTTTTTTTCCCTGACTTTAAGTATAGAAAAAACTTTCTGTAAACATATAAAAGACTTAAGGAAAAATTCTTACCTCGACCTAGACTTCAACCCGCGAGCGTTCACACCATAGAGAGATATCTTAACCACGCGTCCTTCTTGCAATGCAATGGTTCGATAAGTCTTTTTACCAACAATTTAGTAAATATATAAATTTATACAAAAACAAGAAAGGAATCTTATAAACCCTTGCAGATAAAGTAAATACCTATAGTTTAATGCTCACTGTATCGGTGCAGTTCCAGGGATTCCAGATTCTGCGTGTCTATATAAAATGTTTTTTTGTTTAAGCTGTCAAAAATCAAAACGCCTACTTCCTACAAAGTTACAATGAATTTTCTTATATTTTTCTGATTATTCCTATGGGAGCCTTAAGATGTAGTGGTCCGATCCGGCTCGCTTCGACATATGTACACAGAGAAAGAGCCTTTGAGTTGAAAATGTTCTTAACAGTAGAACGACATCAAGTTAAATTTGCGGTGTGGAACTCAATAATTTATTAAAAAGTGGTTTTAAACATAATTAAACTTTTCTCTTCTTAACGTTTTGTTCTCATATTGATCTTAAATCGTGCTTACCCGGTTTTTAAGAACGAATGTTCTCGTGCTTACACGTGCGCGATTTCTCTGTGTTCTACCTGCAATAGAAAGAAGACTTTTGGGAAAGTTTTATCGCGATAGCTTTAAAACTGAGAGACTAGTTCGCATAGAAGCGGATAGACGGACATGGCTAGATCAAAGACATTAGAATATGAAGATGGATAACGCCATACGATTTTTTTGCACCCGATTTTTTGGTGCTGGCTCTAGAGCTGGCTCCAGAGCCAGCCGCTCTCATGGCTCTCTCTCTTTTCCGCTGGGTTGGTTTTTAGTGTTCTTGGAATCCTGTTCCTTTGTGCAGGCGGCGGTGTGGGGATAGATAATTTCTGAGCGTTAAATGGGGGTGGGTTTCTGAGTAGCATCAATATTGCACTTATGCGCTGTGTGATTTCTGTGGCAGTTTCAATTTCGTGCAAAAGTGAAAAAAAGTGAAAATAGTTAATTTAAATCTAAAAAAAACAGGTGAGTGGTAAAATAAATGTTGTCGTTTAATAATCTTAATTTCAGCGTTTCAGAGGTTATGTAACGAACTGTTTTCGACTGTTTGATCGCTACGTAAACGCCGCGACTAGCTCAGAGATATTGTGTGTTCGTCCCACCAAATTTGTATTGCGTGACTGCCCGTGACCCAAGAAAATGCAGAGATATCCGATTGGGACAAATCGGAAAACTTTATTAGTTTTACTTTTCGCTGGAATTGGGTTCTGCGTCAGCTGGCTGTTTGCGGCTTGCCTGGTCGGCGACGTGCCTTCCTCGGCTCAAGATTCTCTTCGTGCGTTTCCTGGCGGCGCTCCTCGACGGCGTCGCTGCTCTCGTGTCTCTTCGTGCTACTTGTGGACTCCTGCGGCGTCGTTCTCCAACGACAGCTCTCCAGTTCCACCCGGCTTGTAGGACTCAAAAGTCTGCACAACCTTCCTTTCGGGTCCGACCAGAATGATCCTGGGATCACCTGTTTCGTCGTGTTCCCTGAGGTCGGTCTGGCTCTAGCCTGAGAAACAAATGTCCCGACAGGTCAAATCCTAGGATTCAGCCTTATCGTCAGTCCACCGTAACCCCGACGCCTGGCACAAACTCTTGATCCGCGCTTACCCTGCCGGTAGTTCGTCCTTCTCTAGCTCCTCCTTCTCTCGACTCTGCTCCTGTCCAGCACTTGTCTCCACTCCAATCTTCGTGTCCTGCAGATCTCACCGTTGCAGTCTCAGCCTTGGCTTAGCGTCTTGACTCTGGTATCTTGATCTGGGCGTTGAGCACTCGGTTACTCGGTACTCTCACGGTCACGCACTCGATTGAATCCTCGCACTTGTATCGTAATCTTGATCTCTGGTTCACTTGTACTCTCGCTCGCGTATCTTGGTTGTCTCCTGTTCTCCGGCTGTCAGGGTCGCGACTTCCGACCGACACGTCCCATGCCTCTTCACGGATCGAGCTGCCGCGCGTACTCCAACTGACTTCCTCGCGAACTTCCACTGACTGCCTCGAGCTGCGCCTGCGCCGTCCCTTTTATAGGCAGCGGCGGGGTCCCGTTATTTCCCTTTTTGCACACGGCTCGCTAGGGTCCAATGTCCAAGGGTGTCCCGTTAGTTCCCTTTGCACACGGCACGCATCGGGTCCAAGGTCCAAGATGTCCCGTTAGTTCACGGTGCATCCTCTTTGTGCCGGTCCGACGTCCACGGATTCACCGTTCGACCTCATTGCCCTTTGGCGGCGTGGGTCCAAGGTCCAGCGCGGCACCGTTATTTCACGGTCTCTCCGCTTTGGCCGGGTCCAAGGTCCAGTATTTACCGGTGGACCTGGACGCCCTCGGATTCTGACGCATTCTCGCTGCCATCGCTGTTGCTAGGGGCTCTCCTGCCTCGAGATTTGTGGGGAGTTTTACGACTCCTCACAGTTAGTACCACAGATATTAGGTTGTCAAAAAAGTCTTGCGGTATTTTCGCTAGTTGGCGCTGAAAGCGCGTAGTTTTTGTTTTATTCGTCGCATCTGGTCATAATATACCTTTTTGGAAAGCTCATTTCACGCGCTAACACGTGTTTGATTGATTGTCTTTTCTTTTAAGTCATTCGTGAGTTATAGCGTCGCAATCATGGAGTAAAATAAAGAGAAAATACGGCATATTTTACAGTACTACTACGATAAAGGCAAAAATGCATCTCAAGCCGCCAATAAAATTTGTGTAGTTTATGGACACGATACAGTTTCCATTTCCACCGCCCAACGAAGGTTTCAACGTTTTCGTTCTGGTGCAGAGGTGGTCAAAGAAGGACGGCCTGTCGTAGAAAATTGCGATAAAACCGGCATAGTAGTAGCCGTAGCATCGGTCAAGAGCTTGGCTTAAGTCATCAAGCCGTTATAAACTATTTGAAGAAGCTTTGAGTCACTTAAAAGCTCGATGTAAAAAAGAAAAAAATAATATAACAAAAATACCGCAGGATTTTTTTGACAACCCAATATTTTCGCCATTAAAAAATACAAGCCTCCAGATGCTATCTTCAACACAAATTCTGCATTTCAGTGTCACTTGAAATGTTTTTAATCTTCACCAATGGTAAATGGTGTGCGGTGTCCTTTAAGTGGTTGTATGTACTATTCAGTACTAACTTAGTTGTTTAACTTAATCAAAATGTTATATTTATTTCAGCCAGGCAGATTGAGACTTCTTGGGACCAGAACTGTTGCGCCTGCATTTCCCATTTTTGATTTTTTCTTCTCATAGTTCTCATCCCCGACATAAAACAGCTGATCAGAGAGTAAATGATCGGCCATGGCAAAATAGGCATAATTCCTGGAGAGATCTGGAGATGTAATAATGGTAATTACTCTTATTATTATTCCTGGTCTTACAGAAGACAGGCTTACAAGACATGGATACCTAAGACCTGCATTCGGCCAAGCAAAAACCGGGAATGCTTCAGGCACTAACAATTTTAAATTCCAATGCTTCGATTGTAAATATTATTAATAAATACACATACTATTTGTATGAAAAAAGTTATTTTTTATTGTGGGAAATCAGATACTGCAAAGTATTGGAAAACCAAAACTGCGAGGGTGTAGAAAAGCAGACATTGCGAGTGGAGGAAAACCATAACTGAGTACGTGTGGAAAATCTATAATGCGGGAAGTCGAAAAAGCAGTGGATTTTGGCCTGCATTCTAATGCCAGAGATCTAGATATAAACCTTATTTCCCCCTTACTTTTTGTGTCACCCCCGTGTATTTTGAAGGTTTTGTCCCTTTCGCTTGTATGGAGAAACCTGATAAAAATGTGTTATTTTTCAGAGGAATTTTCCCAGTGGGAACTTCTCACTTTCCCGCTGGGTTGTGTTGTGTTTATTCACACAAGCAATTGCATTCCATTTTTAGAATTTTACGCTCCCAACTTTGTAAGAGCGGAGAGAGCGGAATTTTCGTTGCCACCAAAAAACAAGCTGCATATTGCAAAAACTAATGGCCGTTATTTTTCTTGGAGTTTTATTGGTCTTTGGCTATATGGACTCTGCTATTGGTGCTGATCAAGAATATATATACTTTATGTGGTCGGAATCGCCTCCTTCACTGCGTTACAAACTTGTGACTGAAATTATAATACCCTCTGCAAGGCGCCATAAAGTATATATATTCTTGATCAGCATCACTAGACGAGTCGATCTAGCCATGTCCGTCTGTCCGTCCGTCTGTCTGTCGGTTTCTACGCAAATTAGTCTCTCAGTTTTTAAGCTATCGGGATAAAACTTTACCAGTATAAGTATAAGTCGGAACCGACCGGATCGGACAACTATATCTTATGGCTCCCATAGGAAGGATCTGATAAAAACGTACAAAAAGCTATAGCTTAGGTGTTTTTTTAAATATTAGGTATTTTCGCTAGTTGGCGCTGAAAGCGCGTAGTTCTTGTTTTATTCGTCGCATCTGGTCATAATATACCTTTTTGGAAAGCTCATTTCACGCGCTAACACGTGTTTGATTGATTGTTTTTTTTAAGTCGTTCGTGAGTTATAGCGTCGCAATCATAGAGCAAAATAAAGAGAAAATACGGCTTGTTTTACAGTACTACTACGATAAAGGCAAAAATGCATCTCAAGCCGCCAATAAAATTTGTGGAGTTCATGGACACGATACAGTTTCCATTTCCACCGCACAACGATTGTTTCAACGTTTTCGTTCTGGTGCAGAGGTGGTCAAAGAAGGAAGGCCTGTCGTAGAAAATTGCGATAAAACCGGCATAGTAGTAGCCGTAGCATCGGTCAAGGGCTTGGCTTAAGCAAAGAGTATAAATTTATAGAGAGGACATGTCATACAATAGAGTCTGTCGTATGGCGGGTTCTAGCGGTGGAACCCGCAGTTTAACAGTAGAACCCGCACTGCTCGATTCTACTTGGAATCTAGTCGGTCGCAGCACTGCTTGCCATTTGGCCCAGTGGATAAGACATCTGACTACCAATCTAAGCGGTACGAGGATCGAATCCCGTTGTAGAATTTCGATTTCTTGCGAGGGGTAAATTTTGTTTGTTGTGGTTTTTAAGAGTATTTTTTTTTTTGTTTACTCTTATACTCTTATTGATTTTTTTTCAATTAATTACTTTTGTTTTGTTTTTTATTTTGTAATTTTTTTGTTGTTATTTTTCTATTTTGCTTTTTTTGGTTTTTTTTTCTATTTTGATTTTTTTTTGGTTTTTTTTTCTATTTTGCAATGTTTTTCTATTTTGTAATTTTTTTTTGTTGATTTTTTCTATTTTGTATTTATTTGTTTTTTTCTATTTTGTTTATTTTTTCTATTTTCAATTTGTTTGTTTTTTTCTATTTTGCAATTTTTATTGTTTTTTAATATTTTGTAATTTTTTTTTTTTTGTTTATTTTTTAAATAATTTTAATTTTTATTTTGGAATGTCTTTTTGTTCCAAAGTTTTTTTCGATTGACTTACAACTTTTTTGTATAATCATAAGATGTTAATCTACAAGAAAAAAAATATAAAAAAAATTTGATATTTTTTTTGCAAGACCCTACCATTAATTATTGTTTACCTTTAAAGCTTAATTAACTAAAATAAAATAAAAAATATATATATTTCGAGACATCAAAAAAAGAAAAAACAATATTAGAAAACATCTGCCCCTTGCGGGGATCGAACAGGCATCAACACCGCTGTTCAACGCTTTAACCAGCACGACCATAGACCGAGTTGAAAGTGTTAGACAGAAAACCCTTTTCGACTTTTAAAAGTTGTTAGACCTCGATTATAAAAATTACAAAAATGAAATTTTGTCGAAAATGTGTTGCCACGTTCTTGCATACATACACGCAAAACCCACTTACACTTATGCATTGTGTACTCAATAAACGAATTCTAAAAATAGGACAAGCTCTTTCCCCTTTTTCCACTTGCCTACAACACACAGTGGTCGATCCCATAGGCCAAAAATAAAAAAAAAAATTTTTGAATTTGGTCACCAAATTGGCATCACTGATTCTTGAAATGGTAAAGAATTTAGCTGTAAATTTACTTTTGCTCTATTTTAAACAAGCTCATTGTAAAAGCTTTCGTAATTCGGAGATTAAAATTCTTCAAACGTGCAGTCAAGCAACACAAAAAGTCAGATCGCTCTTAAAAAATTTTTTAAAAATATTAAATCAAGGAATATTAAATATTAAAAACAAGATTAGTCTTTTAGAATTATATGTTTACAATTTCAGTTGCCCGTTTTTGCCCGTTCCCGTGGTATAATTTTTTCAAGAAACTGATCTCGTGCGCTATTTACCGTTTTTTCATCATTTTCGTGACTTTTATTTTGTGTGCGTTCTTAGCTTTCGTGTATTTGTTTTTATCCATTGATGGAGCTTTTGTCGTGCTTTGTTTTTTTTTCTTTATGTTTATTATTCTATCTAAAGAATGGTGTTATATTCTTTATTTCCTTATAAATTTCGATTTCTTGATAGGCTCATTCTCTCAGTGCGAATTTTCACGCACTACCATTTTTGAGATTTGGTGCTCATTGAAGGGTTCTTATACAATAAAGGATAAACACGTATGCGATCAAATAAAACAACAATTGGAAATGGAAGGATACGGATTTAAAAACAAAGAAATGTAGGTTAAAAGCCAACGAACTAAAGCAAATGTTCTTAAAAAATATTTGAATTGGTTTAAAGAAAAGGAAATCATAATGCTTAACCCACTTAACACACAATCAATACACTCAATTGTTAACATTTACTTAATTTTATGAATTATTTTATTTTAAATATTCAACCAAAACGTTCATAACTATTTTGTTATATGGCTTATTCCACGTGAAACGTGACAGGCCCGTTTGGGTCAAATCTCAGAATCAATCGAAACTTTTTTTTTCGATAGAGGAATGAAATATAAGGATGGGTTTTTGTTTTTTTTTTTTAACTCTTACCGTTTATTTAAAAAAATTTTTTTTTTTAATTAGCTCCGATTTTTCAGTTGTGCATCACTTGAGACTCGTTTGAGTTATTTTAATATTTGGTATGCAACTTTGTGGGATATCTTAATATCTTTCAGATAAATATTTTTAAAAATTTTTAAATTTAAAATTAAGTATATTTTAAGGGAATTTTAAATTTAAAAAATTCTGTACGCCGGAATACACGCGATTTCCGAAAAAAATAATTATCCTTATTTTGCTTCAACAATTCTTCACGAAGTGGTAAAATAAAATTTTTGTAATTGCAAGGGATACTAGTAAAGACAACGATTTTAGTTTAGTAACTTTGCATCAAGCAACAACAGCGCAGCGTGTAAGAAGAGAACAGCAATACGAGCACGGGAGAGCAGGAATAGTGCTTTCCCTTTCTTACACGCTGCGCTGTTGTTGCTTGATGCAAAGTTGCTAAACTAAAATCGTTGTCTTTACTAGTATCCCTTGCAATTACAAAAATTTTATTTTACCACTTCGTGAAGAATTGTTGAAGCAAAATAAGGATAATTATTTTTTTCGGAAATCGCGTGTATTCCGGCGTACAGAATTTTTTAAATTTAAAATTCCCTTAAAAAATACTTAATTTTAAATTTAAAAATTTTTAAAAATATTTATCTGAAAGATATTAAGATATCCCACAAAGTTGCATACCAAATATTAAAATAACTCAAACGAGTCTCAAGTGATGCACAAAAAAAAAATTTTTTTTTAAATAAACGGTAAGAGTTAAAAAAAAAAAAAAAAAACCCATCCTTATATTTCATTCCTCTATCGAAAAAAAAAGTTTCGATTGATTCTGAGATTTGACCCAAACGGGCCTGTCACGTTTCACGTGGAATAAGCCATATCTAATAAATAAACATAATTTGAGTAATATTAATTTTTTCCTTTTGTCAATGGATGCTTTGGATAACACGGGGAGAGTCTAAAGTATAACATAGCCATGTTATGTTTTATTGTTCTAATTAATAATTTGTATTTATATTAAATAACTAAACTTGATTTTTATTAAATAAATGTAATAATTGCGTTGTTGTCAATAACGCATTAAAAAGTGTTGCATAAAAAATTTAAAATGTAAAATTTTTCGATTTCACATAAAATTTTAGGCATATATACTTAGTCAATTGGGCCAATTTTTTCAGTATAATCTATTTATATTATTATTAAGTGACAAAAAAAATTTCAAGTCGATATCTCCACCGGAAGTATTTTTGGCCACCATCTCCATACAACACCAACCACTGTGCAACAGTTTGAACAGAAAGTCAGAGTTATGCCCTCTCTATATAATGTATACTCTTTGGCTTAAGTCATCAAGCCGTTATAAACCATTTGAAGAAGCTTTGAGTCTCTTAAAAGCTCGATGTAAAAAAAGAAAAAAAATAATATAATAAAAATACCGCAGGAATTTTTTGACAACCCAATATTACCTTCTTCTCTTAAGAATATTATTTTTAAATATTTCTGAATTTCGAATTAAATTAAAAAAAAAATCGGATGACTATATCATATAGCTGCAATAGGAACGGTCGGAAAATTAAATGGACATTAATAGGAAAAAAATTATATATTTGTTGATTTTCATTACATTCTTTAACATTATAAAATGTCGAATTAAATTTAACAAAATTCGGACGGCTATATTTTATAGCTGCCATGGGAAGGATCAAAAAATTAATGCCAAAATAATAAGAGAGCAGCTACAATTTTGTTTGTTGTAACATATACCCAAGTAAATCTAAATGTAATATTTTTGTAAGTTAAATGGAATGATCTGCAAGGGTATATAAGCGTCGCACAGTGGCGCCTTGGACCAAAAAACCTGCAATAAATCACTTTTTCGACTTTGTTCTAGAAAGTTGCGACCCATACCAATCGACAGGTAATTGATCCACTATTACAAATATGTAACCCTTTTTCAAATCAAAAAATTTTTGTAAAAGATATGCATTTTCAAAGTTGAACCATTTTTCACTTAAAAAAAACACACAGTTTTTAGGTAATTTTTCGCACTTCCGGGGGGTATATCTTAAAAACTAGGTATCGAATCGCTTTGCTTCTTTTTTCCACTGATTGGTGTGTTAGTTAAGAGTAAAAAAGTAAAACATATTGCAGTTTGCCAGCCGCATCTCTTAGTTATGCGTTATTTGCGAAACGTCAATTTTTTCCATATTTTCCAACTTTGATGGAAAATAAAAAAAAATTATTTCATAATATATTTTTTATACTTCCGTAAAACGATATTTGGACTTTTTTCTTGATATTAGGAAAGTTGTAGCTGCGACCGCGTGCGTCCGCGGTTTTAAGAGCCAAAAAAGGTAAAAAAGTCATGGTCCCAGAAATTGCATATGGCGCAACCTTGTGAAAGATTTGTCTAAAACATTGTGTTAAAGTCCTGAAAATTTGATATTATGTTCAACAGCTCGATATAAGAAACTTTAGTTCTACCACTTTTGGAAAAAACCCGCTAGTTTAGCGGAAAAACAGCTATAAATAGCTAAAATACGGAAGGCCGTAACTTCTAAACTACTGAAGCTACAGACTTGCTGTATCTCGTTTGAAAGGTATTTTAAAATGCTTTAAGCGCCTTCTGTATGTAATTTGTGTAAATGTAATATTTAAAAAGATGTGCACAAAACAAATTTTTTGTAAACTTTTTTTTTAGCCTTTTTTATTTTTCTCAAAAACGGTTTCAACGATTTCCTTTAAAACTTCAAACTGTATAGCCCTTGAGATTCCTTAAATTTTGGTATACATCATGTTACTGTAAAAAATTACGTTTAAAAGTAATTCAGAAACGAAAATAGCCACTTTTGCCAGCTCAAAACAACTTACGCTGCCTAAGCATTGAATTTAGTATGTGCGAATCCAAACTGTATTTTAAGGTCATGGAATCGCAACCTTGTCACAGAGTTAGAATCTAGTAATTATAGTCCAGAAATGTGGTGTCCCGACTATCTAATACCCGTCACTCAGCTAAAGGGAGTGCGAACGCTGTACTCGGGTTGGTGTCCCGATTATCTAATAATCGTAACTCAGCTAAAGGGAGTGCGAGGGAGATAGATATATAAACAATTTTGATTGCGTATAACTTTTTAATGAATAGTCCGATTTGAAAAATGTTCTACATTTCGATAGGTATTAATAAACACTATGAAATTGCGTTTATATATTTTTAAAATCTTAAAATATGTGGCCTCCAGACACATTTGAAAATCGTTTATGGCGATTGTAGGCGTTAGGGGGGGCGTGGCACATCGATGACAAACTTGCGCTGCGTAGGAAGCCCAAGAATATGTGTGTGAAATCTCAACCTTCTAGCTTTTATAGTTTCCGAGATCTCAGCGTTTATACAGACGGACATAGCCATATCGACTAGGCTAGTGACCCTGATCAAGAATATATATCCTTTATAGGGTCGGAAACGCTTCCTTCTAGCTGTTACATACTTTTGCACGAATACAATATACCCTTTTCCTCTACGAGTAACGTATAAGTATAAAAATAAATAAAAACATAATCTGCAAAAGCGGGGTTTGAACTCACGACCCAGAGATTATGAGTCGGACACTCTAACCACCCTAAGTCCAAATTTTACAGATTTTGTAAAAGTGTAAATGCCATTTTTTTAAAATCGGACAATCAATTAAAAAGCTATGAGCAAAAAGTGAAACAGCCACTAGATGGCGCTAGTAGCTTTGACGCGTGCATATATTTATCTATCTCCCACTCCCTTTAGCTGAATAACGGGTATCTAATAGTCGAAGTACTTCACTATAGCGTTCTCTCTTGTTCTATGTTGATTTTACATAGCTTTTTTTTTTGTGTGTATGAAAGCAAAAGTAAACAAACAACAACTTCTAATATCAAATAAAAAGGTAAAAAACTAGTGACGATCGCGCCTTCATCATACAAATGTTCTGATATCAACATTTGTGACGAACAATTATTACACTCGTCATTAAATACACTTTCTATAATTTTCCTCTTGCCTAAGTTTTTTGATTAACATCGGAATAGGGTTGTTTAAAGACATCGTATCATCATAAAACATCAATTTAAAATATCGATGATATTTTATATTTTTCAAAGTATTTACATTTTAATGGGAGAGGACATCACAGGTTGCTCATCTTCCTAAGAATTCGCGGTCTTTCGATATACACTTCAAAAGTGCCTAATAAAGCAAAGAATCAAAAAATACTTTCTAAAATATTCTTAGTCGGTCCGCTTTGGTAAAATATGTAAGCATTTCACCGTCAAAAGCATATTCTATTGCAGCGTGCCGAATGAGAATATTATTTTTTTCAAAAATTGGTATTACTTTTTTCAAAGTAGGTACTGCAATAAAATTTCATTGGCATTACTTTTTCGAAAATATTGAATTACTTTGCATTACTTTTATAATGATAATTATGTTCGTGCCATCAGTAGACGCCAGTAGGCAATGATCATAATTTATAAAAGCTTATTAACTAATGGTCCAATTAACTAAATTAATAAGTGGGAAAAAAACTTGCGTTGGAGCACAGTCTTAAGAATCTGTTTTTATAAATCTTTGTGTTCACACGTAAAGAATGACGCTGATGCCTAGATCGACTCTGCCAGTGATTCTGATCACGAATATATATATAAACAAATAGGAAAAAAAACGTTAAAAAAATTCTAGCTTCGGTGAAGTATTACCTTCTAATCTTGGGAATATTAGTTTTTAATTATTTCTGAATTTCGAAAATTTTTTATCAAAATCGGACGACTATATCATATAGCTGCCATAGGAACGATCGGAAAATGAATGGGAATACAATAGGAAATAAATTATTGCTTCGTTGATTTTTATTGTATTCTCTTCTACTCTGGGATATGACTCTTTTTAAATATTTCCGAATTTCGATTTTAATTTGATCAAAATCGAACTACTATATCATATAGCTGCCATAGGAACGATCAGAAATAAGAGAAACAATAGGAAATTTAACATTTTTGCGATTTGTAAATTAATAGGAATGATCTGCAAGGGTATATAAGCTTCGCCTGGCCGAAGCTAGCTTCCTTTCTTGTTATACCCGTTACTCGTAGAGTAAAAGGGTATATTGTATTCGTGCAAAAGTATGTAACAGCTAGAAGGAAGCGTTTCCGACCCCATAAAGTATATATATTCTTGATCAGGATCACTAGCCGAGTCGATCTAGCCATGTCCGTCTGTCCGTCTGTCTGTCTGTGTCTGTCTGTCTGTCTGTCCGTATGAACGCTGAGATCTCGGAAACTATAAAAGCTAGAAGATTGGTATTTTGCCTGCAGATTCTAGGAGTTCCTACGCAGCGCAAGTTTGTTTCAAAAAGGTGCCACGCCCCCTCTAACGCCCACAATCGCTTATATACGATTTTAAAAATATCAATATTTCGGAAAAGAAAAAATGCAGTTTTATTGTGTTTATCAATACCTATCGAAATGTAGAAGAAATTTTTCAAATCGGACCATTCGTTAAAAAGTTATGCGTGTTCAAAGTTTCTATCTCCATCTCCCTCGCACTCCCTTTACCTGAGTAACGGGTATCTGATTGTCGGGGCACCCGACTATAGCGTTCTCTCTTGTTTTTAATTTAATTTGTTATATTAATTTATATGGAAGTTATTTATAGGGGGCCGCAAACATCGGAGTCGAGCACTCTAACCAGTAGGCCACAGAAGAATGATTTTTGAAGAGGAAAATCTATAGACTTAAAATCAACATTTAACAAAAAAAAAAAAAAGAAAAACATCAGTTGCAAAAGCGGGATTTGATCTCGCGACCCAGAGATTATGAGTCGGATACTCTAACCACCCTAAGACCAGAAAAATTGTTGACCTACAATGTATAATTGTATTTTTAAAACAACAAAATACATGAAGGAAAAAAATAGATGTGTTACGATATTAATTGTGGTGTCACTATTCAATGCCTCAAAAAATAAAACAAAATAAATGCGAACAAATAAAAAAATTTTGGTACGATATTAATTGAGACATTACTATTAATTTGCCAAATGAATAAAACAACAAAATACATGAAAGTCTCGTAAATAGGTTTTCTACTATTATAATTGTTCAAAACTATTCGATGACCAAACAAATAAAACAACAAAATACATAAAAAATTCAGAAAATAGTGAACTACTATTTTTATACCCTTGCAGAGGGTATTATAATTTCAGTCAGATATTGTAACGCAGTGAAGGAGACGTTTCCGACCACATAAAGTATATATATTCTTGATCAGCACCAATAGCCGAGTCCATCTAGCCATGTCCGTCTGTCCGTTTCTATGCGAACTAGTCTCTCAGTTTTAAAGCTATCGCAAAAGTCTTCTTTCTATTGCAGGTAGTACATATGTCGGAGCGAGCCGGATCGGACCACTATATCTTATGGCTCCCATACGAATAATCAAACAAATATAAGAAAATTCATTGTAACTTTGCAGGAAGTAGGCGTTTTGATTTCTGACAACTTAAAAAGGTATTTTATTTTATCTGCAAGGGTATATAAGCTTCGGCTGGCCGAAGCTAGCTTCCTTTCTTGTTCTATGTTGATTTTTTTTTTTTGTGTAGACGAGTCGATCTAGCCATGTCCGTCTGCCCGTTTCTACGCAAACGAGTCTCCTATAAATTGAAGCTATCGGGATGAAACTTTTCCAAAAGTTTTCTTTCTATTGCAGGAAATACATATAAAGGTCGGAACCATCCGAATCGGACAACAATATCTTATAGCTCCCATATGAAGATCGGATAAATTATGGAAAAAAATTATAGCTTCTATGTTTTTTGACAAAAAAATGGCTGTTTGACTTGAAATGAGGCATAAACCCGTCTCTCTTCGATTAAAAAAGTTATAAAAAGGTGATCAACGCCGAAAATCGTTTACTCTAACTTAAGTAAGCATTCATAAAACCACCGCCCGATATACAATACCGAATTATGTTTGAGATAGTGGGTTAGACAAATTCAAATTAATTTTTGTGTACCCAAAATATTGAAGAGCTATCTGCCGTACCAAAACAAACAGCGAAAAGGTAACTGCCAGTTTTCCCTTAAGGAGCGGTGGTTGTCTTTTTAATTATATTTCCCCCGTACAGGCTTCGGAAACGGGCAACGATGTACGGATTACGGGTTGAGGGCTGCAGTACGGTTGTTTGTCGTACGTGTTTACATTTGCTATTGTAATTAATGTTTTGTTTGGTTCCATCCTATTTTCTGCCCATGATGTACATATGTACACTTCGACTAATTGGTGCTTTCACTAATTACAGATCCAACGATCCTACGTATGCGTCGCGAGGCCGACGGACAGTGTGCTCCGGTGAGCCGCCCGACGACACCTACAACGACGCAGTGCGTCGCATAAGGAGCGCACACAGCTGTGAGCAGCTGCGTTACCTGGTCCACCGAATTCAATGGAGGAGCAATTGCAGTGATGAGGTGCCGGTGGCCCTCGCGCTCGGAAGCCAAACCAGCGAAACGGGTCGTCTCAGTAATAAGATAAATATTAATAAGTGCCTCGTGGAAAGCCCACAACAGCAACTGCCATTGGACTTCTACGGCTATTTGCAACTGGCCAACGGCTATTACGAGCGGGGGTTGCAGGCCAACATCAAGTACCTGCAATCGATTGGCCAGTGGGGGCGTAATGCAATAAGGCCGCCGTCGGGTTTATTCTTGGACGTAGTGCAGCGCGACGAGAGTCCGGTTCAAAAGCTAAGCGGTCGACTGGTGACGCTGCTCGAGAATTTGCGACGGAAGGCGGCCAAGGAACAGGGCGGCGACCCGGGAATTTGGGTAAACATAAGGTCGATCAAACGAGAGGGACAAGAGAAGAAACAGTGGGGGGTAGAGGAGGAGAACTTTGGTACAGAGAAGGAGCTGGAAGAGGAGTCAACAAAGCAGCTAGATAGCATGTGTAATTATTATGCTCTAGACTGTAAAACTACAGAAATAAGTGGACCCACAGGTACATCCGGCGGAGGAGTCGCACTCTTCAAATCCCTCGCCACTTCAACGAGCGAAGCTGCTTTATTTCAAGCCACAATCACATCCCCTGAACAACGACGTCTTTATGAGATTATCGACAATCTGAGCCACTTGAGTTTAGGAGATTCCAGTAGGCGCAGACAACAACTAACACTGTCCCTGCCCCAAATCACTCTTACCGATTGCACCGCTCAACAGGTGTCCCTTCACAGCGCCAGCTTCGACATTTTCACACTGCAGATACCCAACGAAGCCAGACCACCGAACCTGAAAAAGAAAACCACGTAGAATCAATATATATAGGAACAATCGGCAATTGAATCGAATAGAATCGCATTAAAACAAATCGAACAAACTGAAAGCGATAGCTAAACCTATAACAGAACGGAACAGATCCCAAAGGCGCGCGCACGTCAGCGGAAATACATATAGAATATGCTAAGTAAAAAAATAAAACAATAGCAAAGCTCGAGCTCTCAAACAATGGTTGTTATTGTTGCCGCTGCCGACGTCGTTGAAAACAGCAGCACCAGCAGAGGGAGCGGCGACAGTAGTCGTATCGAAAGCGGTACCGCTGAGACTTCATCATTTGTCGGCGGTACAGAAGCAACAGCGGTCAATAACAATCATACTGATAAGGACACCACTACAATAACGGGTGGAATAAAAGCGCTGAAAGGGGCGGAAAATTTGCATCATCAAACAAATATTCAGAAGGATCGTATTCAGCAGACTTTAAGGAACAACAAGTGTAACAACGACATCAGTAACATCACCAATAATAACATGACGGATGCGGCCAAAGGAACTGTAGCGACTACCACAAGCACGACTGGGTCGGACGCTGGTATGTCCACCAAGAGCGCCGTCAGCCAGCGGAACGTTGATATCAAGATAGAGAAGACCAGCAACAAGGAGGCGGCTACCCAACAGCTCACAAAGAAAGTTCTCAAACTGGATCTCGGCGGCAAGAGCATCGACGAATACTCACTGAAATCGCCGAAGTCTCCTATAGCTGGTTAGTATACCCGATTCGAGTAGTACAGCATTGATTTTGCAATAATCAAAATAAGTTTTCTTTTTATTTTATATTCCTAATATAAAAAAGGATTAAAGACAACACTGCTCGACAGTGTTTTTGGTGCAGGCCCATGGGCATTACATTGTGTTAATATATTTATTTATTTATTTATTTCGCCAACAGACTTCATGTCCTTTACTGGCTACTTAACTAACTCTTATCTAATTACTAAATCTAGAAAAATAGAATAACAGGGCCTTCTTATTGCTATCTCTGGACGAACTTGGGTCCAATCGCATGCTAAGTGGCAGACTGTTGAAGAGATGTAAAGCTCGATAAATAGGCTCATTTAGAGCGTAATTAGTTCTGTGTGTAGGGATAAAAAAAGGTTCAGCAGTTCTTAGAGCCCTACTAGGCACGGATAGGCTAATAATATTTAGCAAAATAGGGCAATCAATTATGCCAGAAAGTAGGTCTAATATAGATATATATAGATATATATAAGCATATCTGCATACTTAGTTTTCGGTTTTAACGGGTGGTATTTCTGCCATCGCGGTTTGAAAAAAATAGCAATATTTTATGTGTTGACTTAAGATATCTTCGAGGGTCTGAAATCTATTTTAAACAAGAGAGAACGCTATAGTCAGGTTGGTGTCCCGACTATCTAATACCCGTCACTCAGCTAAAGGGAGTGCGAACGCTGTACTCGGGTTGGTGTCCCGACTATCTATTGGGGCTAAAGGGAGTGCGAGGGAGATAGATATATAAACAATTTTGATTGCGTATAACTTTTTAATGAATGGTCCGATTTGAAAAATGTCTTCTACATTTCGATAGGTATTAATAAACACTATAAAATTGCGTTTATATATTTTTAAAATCTTGAAAGATGTGGCCTCCAGACACATTTGAAAATCGTTTATGGCGATTGTGGGCGTTAGGGGGGGCGTGGCACATCGATGAAACAAACTTGCGCTGCGTAGGAAGCCCAAGAATATGTGTGTGAAATCTCAACCTTCTAGCTTTTATAGTTTCCGAGATCTCAGCGTTCATACGGACAGACAGACGGACAGACGGACATGGCTATATCGACTCGGCTAGTGACCCTGATCAAGAATATATATAACGGGTATAAAAATTTGCAAAGATGCCCTTCTATCGAATTGCATTTAAGGTTCCATCACACAAATGGCTAAATATTATGTACAAATGTCTAAAAAAATGGGTAACTAATAAGATTTTGGTTTTCGATCAATATATGTATATAAGTATGTTACAGGGAGAAGGAAGCGTTTCCGACCCTATAAAGTATATATATTCTTGATCAGGATCAGTAGCCGAGTCGATATAGCCATGTCCGTCTGTCTGTCCGTCTGTCTGTCTGTCTGTCTGTCTGTCTGTCTGTCTGTCTGTCTGTCTGTCCGTCTGTATGAACGCTAAGATCTCGGAAACTACAAAAGCTAGAAGGTTGAGATTTCCCACACATATTCTTGGGCTTCCTACGCAGCGCAAGTTTAATTTAGCCGAGCGCCACGCCCCCTCTAACGCCCATAATCGCCCACTAATGATTTTAAAATGTGTCTGGCGCCCACATTTTTCAAATCGGACCATTCATTAAAAAGTTATGCGCAGTCAAAAAAATTTTATATATCCATCTCCCTCGCACTCCCTTTAGCTGAGTGACGGGTATTAGATAGTTGGGACACCAACCCGAATATAGCGTTCTCTCTTGTTTTTATGCCTGTTCACCGCATCAAGTTGGTTGTGAATAGAGGTGAAAAAATTACTTAAATGGCCCATAAGCTTTGATTGACTCAAATTATGATGGAACCTTAAATGCAATTTGATAGAAGGGCATCTAAGCCATTTTTTCACATAGATTTCAATACAATTGAGTACAGACCCTCAAAGATATCTTAAATCAAAACATTAAATGTTGCTATTTTTATACCCTTGCAGAGGGTATTATGATTTCAGTCAGAAGTTTGCAACGCAGTGAAGGAGACGTTTCCGACCCCATAAAGTATATATATTCTTGATCAGCATCACTAGACGAGTCGATCTAGCCATGTCCGTCTGTCCGTCCGTCTGTCCGTCTGTCCGTCTGTCTGTTTCTACGCAAACTAGTCTCTCAGTTTTTAAGCTATCGGGATGAAACTTTCCCAAAAGTCTTCTTACTATTGCAGGTAGTATATAAGTCGGAACCGACCGGATCGGACAACTATATCCTATAGCTCCCATAGGAAGGATCGGAAAAAAAACGTTAAAAAAATTATAGCTTCGGTGTATTTTGAAGTATTACCTTCTAATCTTGGAAATATTATTTTTTATATATTTCTGAATTTCGAATTAAATCGGATCACTATATCATATAGCTGCCATAGGAACGGTCGAAAAATTAAATGGAAATTAATAGGAAAAAAATTATATCTTTGTTGATTTTTATTACATTCTCTTCTACTCTGGGATATGACTATTTTAAAATATTTCCGAATTTCGATTTTAATTTTAAAAAGATCGAACTACTTTATCATTTAGCTGCCATAGAAACGATCGAAAAATTTATGTGAAATAATAGGAAATTTAACATTTTTGCGATTTGTAAATTAATAGAATGATCTTCTTGTTTTTAAACAGTGATTTCCCAAATACCAGATATGCTTTTATACGTCTATATTAACATTATTTAATGCCCATAGGCCTGCACCTTTTAATAAAGTCCATTTTTTTGTCCAGTGTTATCAACAATTAATTCAATATTATGAGAAGAACTTTCGATATGGTTAGGAAATTCATAATTTCCCCAACTCAACTCGGTACATTAGTGAATTTGGTAACATCCAACTATTCGTTGAATATTCTTTATGAATTCTTGCCATATGCATAGCACTAGACATGACGGACAAACAAATAGTTATTTTCAAAATCCGTATGTGCGCAGAGGTCTTTGAAGTATATGTACATAGCTTTGATTTTTCTTTGGTTATCTAAAATCACTATGGACGGCAGTCCATGTAGTGACGAAGCGCACCAGGAGAGTGTGCGAAGGCGACTACTATTATGTAGCCGCAAAATTGAAAATCTGCTGTGATAGTCCGATCGTAATGAGTAATACACCAATCGAAAGGTATTGCAAAAACTTAAAGGATTGCATACCAAGACTTTAAGAAAATTAATTGGATTGGGAGAGAGGGTGAAAGTGAAAAAGTGCAAATTTCGAAATTTGGAGCTGTTGGGGCCGGTGGGGATAAATGCCCCCTCGCAATGTTTTAGTTGTTTTCCTATTGAAAATACCCGTCGAATGAGGGGTCATATGATAAAATACGAAAGTTATAGCCAAAATAAGATTTTCTTCTTCTTCCCAAAATGAAAATTTAATTCTGTTTGTCAGTTTGTCCGCTTGTCAGTTTGTCCAAAATATGTTTTTTAAGTTCTGAAAATTTAATATGACGTTCATCACATCGATATAAAAAACTTTTGTTCTACCACTTTCGGAAAAACCCGCTAGTTTAGCGGGAAAACAGCTATAAATAGCTAAAATTCGGAAAGCCGTAACTTCTATACTACTAAAGCTACAGACTTGTGCTGCATCTCGTTTGAAAGGTATTTTTATACCCGTTACTCGTAGAGTAAAAGGGTACACTCATAAAAATTAATTTCTAAATTTTAGAAATCTCGCCATTAAATCGGCCTACCTTTGAAAATAGAAAAAAAATTTCTTGTTTTTAGAAAATTTGCCTTTTTTCTTGAAATTAGAAAAATTTAAATCTCATATGTTTTTTTTGCCGTCGCAGCCAAAACAATTTCTACGTATTTAATGGCAAAATCGCCATTGAATATATGAAAGAAATGACCCTAGAATTTAGAAAAGTAGCCATTGAATTCCTTCGGCTACCGAATGCTATCGACAAGAAAAACGAAGTAGGACGAAGGGCCTACTCGGCCCGACAACTACCCGGCTACCGACTTCTCTGATCACCCGAGCGTCAGTTGTGAAAAAAATTCGTAAGTGATGGACGTGATTCTTAAGCGGATAAGAGGTGAAGCCTTTTTCCAAATATTCAAAGGTAAGTACATATATAATTTTTTGTATAGCGCGCGTACAATTGTGTGTATGTAATTAAAGGAAAAACTCGAAATCTCTTAACCAAGTTTATACAAATTTAGTTGAATTGTTTTTGTAGCTAAAAGCTACGTACATACATACATTTGTACATAAATATGTAGGTGTACAGTTCTATAATAACTTCACCTTATTACTCGCATTATATTTATTTTTCAGAGTGAAAAATTACAGATGAATAGCGAAAATACTTTCAGTTGCATCAGCCAAATAATTTGTTTGACGAAGCTGTAATTTTGTTTTAAAACCTTCTAAGGTAAGAGTATATCAAAAAGATGTTGAATTGTTTGTCATACCTAGGCATGTAAATATGTATGTATGTACGCGGCTCATCCGATCTGAAAACCGATTTTCAACCCTTTCATATTCTGCTCCTGTCTCTCGCTCTCTTAACCGACGCGTCGCGACTTTTCTCTCCTCTTCTTTTTTAAATTGTACCGTGATCTGACCTGCTTACATTCGGGCTCCCTACGCTCAAAGGCCTGTTTGTAAATATGAATGTATGTACGTGTCTCTCCCGGTTCTCTCTCTCTGAAATTCGATTTTCAACCCTTCCATCCTTGTGTTCTACCTGTCTTGCTCCTCTCTCTTTCTTTTGACCAACGTGATTGTATTTTGCATTGTATACATTACATTATTTCAAAAAATGTTGTTTATCTTAAACCAAATATTTGATATCCCAATAATTCTATATTTTACAGATGTGGGAAGGCGAAGAAAATGGTTTTTGATACCTGCAACTACATACTGAGTTTTGAAATCACCTCATGTCATATGAAGTTCAACAGACCTTGTGTTATACAATAAATTATGTGAATTAAATTCACCACCAATAATAACTCGTATGCTTAAAAATAAATGTTTTCTTAAGTCAAAAGTGTGTTATTTAAAAATGTTTAAATGTTAAGTGTTAAATGTTTGAAATGTAATAAAATATAATATAAAAAAACTAAGTTACATTTTACTTTGAGGGTTTGTAAAAAATCCTTTCAAGAAATATTATTTCTTAAATCAAGAATTGCTTTTCTTGTTTTAAGAAAAAATTTTTCTTGTTTAAAAGGTGCCTTTCTAAAAAACCATTTCTTGTTTTAAGAAATTTAATTTCTTGTTTCAAGAAATATTTTTTCTTGTTTTAATGGTGGCTTTCTAAAAAACCATTTCGTGTTTTAAGAAATTTAATTTCTTGTTTCAAGAAATATTTTTTCTTGTTTTAATGGTGCCTTTCAAAAAAACCATTTCTTGAAACAAAGGTGAGGTCGCCTTTGGCAAAAATTCAAGAAAGATTTTTCTAGATTTTAAGGAAATTCTTCGATTTTTTTTTATGAGTGTATATTGTATTCGTGCAAAAGTATGTAACAGCTAGAAGAAAGCGTTTCCGACCCCATAAAGTATATATATTCTTGATCAGGATCACTAGCCGAGTCGATCTAGCCATGTCCGTCTGTCCGTCTGTCTGTCCGTCTGTCTGTCCGTCTGTCTGTCTGTCTGTATGAACGCTGAGATCTCGGAAACTATAAAAGCTAGAAGATTGGCATTTTGCCTGCAGATTCTAGGAGTTCCTACGCAGCGCAAGTTTGTTTCAAAAAGGTGCCACGCCCCCTCTAACGCCCACAATCGCTTATATACGATTTTAAAAATTTCAATATTTCGGAAAAGTAAAAATGCAGTTTTATTGTGTTTATCAATACCTATCGAAATGTAGAAGAAATTAAATGCTATAAACGCCTTCTATATGCAATTTGTGTAAATGTAATAGTTAAAAAGATATGAACAAAAGAACATTTTTTTTAAAATTTTTTTTTTAGCTTTTTTTTATTTTTCTCAAAAACGGCTCTAACGATTTTCTTTAAAACTTTAAACTGTATAGCCCTTGAGATTCCTTAAATTTTGGTATATAACACATTACTGTAAAAAGTTTACGTTTAAAAGTTATTAAGAAACGAAAATAGCCACTTTTGCCAGCTCATAACAATTAATGCTGCCCAAGGGCCGTTCATTTACAAGCCGAAATGAGAAAATATTAGAAAGTGTATTTAATGACGAGTGTAATAATTTTTCGTCACAAATGTTGATATCGGAACTTTTGTACGTTGAAGGTGCGATCGTCACTAGTTTTGTACCTCGTTAAGAGGTGTTTTTATTTGATTAATAATAATGCAAACATTAATATAGAATAAACAGAGACGCCAAGGTCGAGTGCATTGACTAAAAGTTACTCGCTACTCTGATAAGCCAATTTTGAATAATTATAACTCTTTAATAACTATTTAAATATAACATCTTGATATCTTGGCGGATGTGCCAAGATCTTCTCGCCTAGTGACCATAATCAAGAATATATATAGAGTCAGAAACGTTTCATGGTAGGTAGGTAGGTAGAAGTGGTGAGGTCCTCTCTGAGGACCTCCAAGTAGAGCTGAGCTCCGTTTTGATCCACACCCTCGTAAATTGTTGTGTCCGCGTTCTCTTCAGTACCAGCCTGCGTCATTTAGAAAACCTAGGATTGCAGTTATCCTCTGCTTTCCTATTTCTCCCAATGATTCCAGCTGATACGCCCCGAAGTATCTCGCCCTGATATGGTTTAGTGCTGGGCAATGACACATCATGTGCTCAGGTGTCTCCTGTGTGTCTGTTTCTTTGCAGCTTCTGCAATTAGCGTTGTACGGAAGCCCCATCTTCATGGCTTGCGTGCCAATGGCCCAATGGCCTGTGATGAGTGCCGTGATCCTTCTAATATCCCTTTTACTTTTGGTTATTAGCTCTCGAGTTCTCTTGCTATTGATGGTTGGCCAGCAGAGTTTTGATCTCCTGAGACCCTGCTTTTCCGACCAACTTTTACTAGCTTGTGTTTTGTAGTGTTCGTGAATCCTTGCTTGGACTGTATTTAGGGATTCAGGTAGACTAGTTGTATAGGAGTCGTCTGCCGACCCCATTCGTGCAAGTTCATCCGCCTTTTCGTTTCCTGGTATATCATTGTGCCCTGGCACCCATGTTATCTGTACATGGTTGTTTGTTGCTAGTATGTTAAGAGCCGACTTACAATCGGCTACTAGTGTCGAGTTGGTTCTTGCTGCTGCGAGAGATTTGATAGCCGCTTGGCTATCAGAGTATATCCTTACCTTGGTATTCCTGAGGCATTGCTGAATCGAAAGCTTGGCTGCTTCTAAAATAGCAAGTACCTCAGCCTGAAAAACTGTCGCTGATTCTGGGAGGTGGAATTTCGATTCTATCCCCCAGCTTTCAGCGAAAATTCCAGCCCCTACACCACAGTCCATCTTGGAGCCGTCAGTGTAGAGTGATACCTCATCTTGTCCGGTTACTCTGTCATTCTCCCAGTCTTCCCTCGTTGGAAAGGTAGTCGTAAATCCGTTTCCAAATCTTATCTCCGCTGTCATATAATCCGTTTTGTTCTTTGCCAGATAGTTGCTGTCCTCTAAGATACGGCAGTGCCCTGTGTGGTAGCCTTTCCAGCATTTACTTGCCTTCAGTCTGGCCGCACTCTGCGCTGCAGTATCCTTTATGAAAAGTTCTATCGGCATTATATCCAGAATAGTGTTCAACGCGGCAGCCGGGCATGATCTTAATGCCCCTGTAGCTCCTGCGCAAGCTGATCTCTGTATTCTTGTCAGCTTGGTAATATTGTATGCTCTTGTCAGGGCTGGCCACCAGACTAGTGCCCCGTATGTGAGGATTGGCCTTACCACTGCTGTGTAAAGCCATAATATTATCTTAGGGTGTATACCCCAGTTTTTGCCAAACATTTTCCTGCACGAGTAGAATGCTATGCTGGCCTTTCTTACTCGTTCCGTGATGTTCTGTTTCCACGAGAGCTTCGGGTCTAGTATCACTCCTAGATACTTAGCCTTACCCGATAGCTCGAGTTCGATTCCATCTATTTTTGGTTTGCTGTATGTTGGGATCTTTGTTCTTCGCGTGAAGAGCATCAGTTCGGTTTTACTCGGGTTTATACCTAGTCCGCAGGTTTTTGCCCATTCATTGAGTCGGGTAAGGGCCCCCGTCATTATGTTACTAATGACATCTGGGAATGGTCCTGATACTAGCAACACTACGTCGTCTGCGTAGGCTACTACTTTTACTCCTCCGCTATTGAGTTCTCTCAATATGTCGTTCATGTTGATGAGCCAGAGCAGTGGCGATAGAACCCCGCCCTGAGGTGTGCCTCTCTTCACAAAGCGTGTGAGGTAAGTGCCACTCAGTTCGGCTGTTATCGTCCTGTTCGTGAGCATAACTCCGATCCAAGCTCTGATATCTCCTTCAATGCCGATCGAGTTGAGGGAGCTCAGTATGGATTCGGCGTTTACATTATTGAACGCACCTTCTATATCTAAGAAGGTGGCCATTGTATATTGGTTAAAATTTAGCGATTTTTCTATGTGGCAGACTACTTCGTGTAGTGCCGTTTCTGTCGATCTGCCCTTTCGGTACGCATGCTGAGCGTCCGATAGATGCTGCTTCTCGGTGTTTTCCCGGATATGAATATCGATC
The DNA here is from genome assembly GCA_037075285.1 of Drosophila lutescens. NCBI lineage: Eukaryota > Metazoa > Arthropoda > Insecta > Diptera > Drosophilidae > Drosophila > Drosophila lutescens. The sequence continues at coordinate 68,850 of JBAMCF010001225.1, read as the reverse complement.
ATTCGTTCCAGCGTTTTCATTAGGAAGGAGGTAAGGCTGATCGGCCTGTAATCCTTTGCTAGGATATGACCTCTTCTTCCTGGTTTTGGTATAAATACAACTTTGGCTTCCTTCCATAGAAGCGGTATGTGTGTTAGTCTGATGCAAGCCGTGTAAATGGCTTGCAGCCACCTACTGATGCTGACCTGTGTTGCTTGAAGCATTGCCGGGAAAATGCCGTCTGGCCCCGGACTCTTATATTTATCGAAAGAGTTTATCGCCCAGTTGATTCTTTCAATGGTTATGATATCCCTTGTGTGTGTTGGTTGATGAGCCCTCTGACCTTCAGTAGGTGCTGGCTTTTCTCGAAGGTTGCCTGGAAAGTGTGTATCCACTAGTGTCTCTAGGGATTCTTCCACTGTTGTAGTCGCTGATCCGTCTTGTTTGTGTAATAGAGTTGGGCTGTTATACCATTTAGCAAAGACCTTGCTTAGTCTAGCCGAGTCTTTTATACCCTCTAGCGATTCGCAGTAAGTCCTCCAAGAGTCTTTCTTGGCTGAGTATATCGCTTTTTTGTATGCTTTTTGTGCTTCTTTGGCTCTCATTCCTTGGTTATAGGCTTTTCTTGCCCTCTTTCTCAAAGTGCAAAGTTCTTGGGTCCACCACAAAGGGTGTGGTTTCTTAGAGTATGAAACCTTGCAAGTTTTCTTAAATGCATTGTTTAGAATGTTTGTTAGGTCCTCTACTTCCTTGTCCAGGGTCGTCGTAGAGGTTTGTACCCGTATTCTTCTGTTGCTAACTTTCGAGTAGACAATCTTACCGAATTTGTCCCAGTTTGTTCTACGGGGGTTACGTTTCGGTTCCGGTTTGCTAATCGGAATCGAAATTTCGAAGAAAATGTACCTGTGATCTGAAAAGGAATTTTGTTTCGACACTATCCACTTTTCAACCTTATATCTACTAAATTCTGTCTGTAAAGTGAGGTCTAACACCTCTTCCCATCCCTGAAATTCCCTTGTGCTTGGGAATATAAAGGTGGGTGTGTTACCTCTATTACATATGGTGATGTTGCGGCAGATAATATTATCAAAAAGAGACTCACCCCTTTCGTTGGTTTCCGAGCTTCCCCATAGTGTGTGCCTCGCGTTAGCGTCGCATCCGAGCACCAGGGTCGTCTTAGTATCTTCCGCCCATTGCAGCAGCTTGATGACTGGCTCAGGTGGAGCCGGTTCATCATGGGCCATGTAGGATGAGGCTATCACCATCGATGTCCCATCCGCCGCCACGAATCTGGCAACTGCTAGATCCGGTGTGCTAAGATTGGGGCATAGAAGTGCGTTATAGTTATTCTTTATAATAATACCTGCTCTCGGCCTACCTGTCGAGTTATTATAAAAGAGTGTATATCCTTGTTGTGTTAGACCTGAGATTTGTCTGTCTCGAGTCCATGGTTCTTGAACGATGCCTATGTCAATGTTCCTCTCACTGAGAAGAACTGCAAGATTGGCTGAAGCATGCGTGCTGCGCTTCAGGTTAATCTGCACGACTTTAGGCATCGGTGTTGGGTGTTACGTCTGGGGTCTTGTCGTCGATGACCAGGTCATCCAACAGCTTGTTGGTGACATCGACCTCCTCGAGAACATCATCCGGCTCTGCCAGGAAGACCTTGATCTTGGCCTTCCGTAGGCCGTACCGGATGGTGTAGTCGGCCTTCTCAAGCTGCGGCAGGCAGCGCTGGTTGATAAGGAAGAGGAACGGCTGGCTCGTCTTCATCTCCTTCTCTACTTTAAGTATCGCCCAGTCCTCTGTGTGCACTTCTGGGTTCTGAGCCCTCAGCAGCGACAGCACCTTTCCTTGGTCAGTCTGCTCCTTTGGCAACCAAATGCGAGCCCGCGGCCTCCTTGGAATCTTTCTGGCGTGGACGAGCCTAATGCTAAGGCCGTCCCATGCATCTCCAATCTTGGCTATGCATTCCGCCAGGAAGGTCCTTGAGAACGAGTCATCGCACTTGATCACCCGGTGCCCCCTGACCATGTCCGACGAGTCGAAGGAGGGGATCGGACCATCTGGAACGGCTGATAGCCTTTCTGCTATCATGTCGGCCAACTTGACCTCTATCTCCTCCCACTTCTCCGGCAGCAGGCGTCCGTCGTCGTGCAGGTCGTCCACCAGTGCCATCGCGCTACTCTGGCTATGTCGCTGAATTTCTTGGCCTTCTTCACAAAGGAGGTCGGTCTTGGCCTCCCCTGAGCGTCCTTTGCCCGTTTGGGTGCGCTCACGCTTGCTTCGTGCGAGCGGTCCCTCTTTGTGTTGGTTTCAGTGGCCTCCGGGCGCGTCCTCATGTATTCCTCGAAGTCTGCGATCTCCGCAAGGCATCGAGTCTTGTCCTCCGCATCGCGCTGGTCAGTCTTGCCCTCTGCCTCATTCTTGGCTATCTTGCCGAGAATAAAACGAGCCCGACTGACCTTGGCGTTGCGCTGCTGATGCGTAACAGTGGCTGCCTTGCTGGTACCCGGCTGGGTTCCGCTGTTGTGTGGGTTGATGTTCTTAGTGTCTAGTGGGGTGCTGGTCTTAGCAGCCCCTTCCGTTCCCGTTCCGTTGGTCCCCCTGTATACCCGACGGCTGACGGCCCAAAAAAACGTTTCATACACACAACACAATTTTATTGGTTAAATTTACCTATACGGATAGTTACATAACTATAAACGAGAACGGAAGCTAACTTCGGCAAACCGAAGTTTTAATACCCTTGCTGATAGGATATAGACGTCCGATCGGCACGCGCTTTTACCCTGATCAAGGTATGCACAAAAAAATACGATTTGGAAAGATTCATGTCAATAGCTTTTACACTGTGCGAAATATCTTGAATTTTGTAAGTTATATCCGATTGTTCCTATGGGAGCTATAGGATATAGACGTCCGATCGGGTCGGTTTTCAAACTTGATCTGCGTACACATTTAGGACGACTGTGAAAGTTTCAAATCGCTATCTTTTAAACTGAGCTCGCAAACGGTATTGAAACAGACGGACAGATGGACATGGCTATATCGACTCCCCTATTGATCCTGATCAAGAATATATATACTTTATGGGGTCGGAAACGTCTCCTTCACTGCGTTACAAACTTCTGACCAAAATTATAATACCCTCTGCAAGGGTATAAAAATAGTTACGTGTATTTTGTTTTTGCATTTGTTGTGTTAATTGTGTGTATTTGTTGTTGTGAAAGTAACTGTTTAATTGGTAGAATTGACAATTTTAACAGATAAAGTTACATACTTTTCCACGAATACAAAATACCCTTATACTATACGAGTAACGGATAAAAAAAAGTAACTCAGCTATTCAAAATAAAAACGAAATTGGTCTATGTATCATTGAGCTCATTGAGCTGCCGCCTTAATTGACTGACAAAACTAGTCGGCATATATAAAGCTTTATTAGTTAGGCCTGAATAGCCTATGGCAGTGCGTCACTGCCTTCTGAAATTCTGAATTCTTAATTTTAGTTTGCTTTAATTGTTACATTTCAATATTCTTACAAAGTTGTTTTGTAATCGGGTTAGTATGTCAGCCTAATAATGCTGATTCCATCCAAATGACTTTTAAAAACTTAACTAACAAAATAAACTTATAAAATAACTTAAAACATGACAAGTCAAGGCTGTGGAATTTAATACGTATTTTATGACTAAAAGCCAATGAATCAGAATAAGTGTTTAAAAATCTTAAGCTATTTCAAGTCACTATCATCACTTGGAAATTTTAAAGTTTTAAAGTTATGTGACTCATGTATGAACAGTCACTTGAATGTTTTTTTTCAAGCCCATACACACAAAACAAAAACTATGTAAAATCAACTATTAAATAGTGAAAACTGCCCCAACCCATAAAAAATAGAAAATGACCCAAAAAATAGTAGATTACCTATAAAATAGTAGATTACCTACAAAATAGTATTTAAACCAAAAAAAATTGTTGTTTTTATAATTTATTTTTTAGCTATTTTTATTTTTAATTTCACAGATACTTAAATTTACAAATCAGGTTTTTTGCCTCCGCTTGGAATCGAACCGGGCCGCAAACATCGGAGTCGAGCACTCTAACCAGTAGGCTACAGAAGAATGATTTTCGGAGAGAAAAATCTATTGACTTGAAATCAACATTTAACAAAAAAAAAAAGAAACAAGAGAGGACGTTATAGTCGGGTGCCCCGACTATCAGATACCCGTTACTCAGGTAAAGGGAGTGCGAGGGAGATGGAGATAGAAACTTTGATCACGCATAACTTTTTAACGAATGGTCCGATTTGAAAAATTTCTTTAACATTTCGATAGGTATTGATAAACACAATAAAACTGCATTATTACTTTTCCGAAATATTTAAATTTTTAAAATCGTTTATAAGCGATTGTGGGCGTTAGATGGGGCGTGGCACCTTCTTGAAACAAACTTGCGCTGCGTATGAACTCCAAGATTCTTCATGCCAAATACCAATCCTCTAGCTTTTATAGTTTCCGAGATCTCAGCGTTCATACGGACAGACGGACGGACAGACAGACAGACGGACAGACGGACAGACGGACATGGCTATATCGACTCGGCTAGTGATCCTGATCAAGAATATATATACTTTATAGGGTCGGAAACGCTTCCTTCTAGCTGTTACATACTTTTGCACGAATACAATATACCCTTTTACTCTACGAGTAACGGGTATAAAAATATGAGTTTCAAAAGCGTTATTTGAACTCGCGACCCAGAGATTATGAGTCGGATACTCCAACCACCCTAAAACCAGAAAAATAGTTGACCTACAATTTATAATTGTATTTTTAAAACAACAAAATACATGAAGGAAAAAAATAGTTGTGTGACGATATTAATTGTGGTGTCACTATTAAATGCCTCAAAAAATAAAACAACAAAATACACGCGAACAAATAAAATAGTTTTGGTACGATATTAATTGAGACGTTACTATTAATTTGCCAAATGTATAAAACAACAAAATACATGAAAGTTTCGTAAATAGGTTTTCTACTATTTTAATTGTTAAATACTATTCAATGACCAAAAAAATAAAACAACAAAATACATGAAAAATTCAGAAAGTAGTGAACTACTTTTTTTCTATTGGGTTGGCAAGAAAGTCATGTCGTTTTTTTTCAATATTTTCAAAGATGATTTATTTATATCAGGGCTTATAATTAATCAATTATGTATTGGCCGTTTTGTTCGACCTCTAATGACCATCTCTCGGGCAGCTGCATAATTCCGCGCTCGAAGAACTTTTGGTCTTTTCCAGCAAAGAATCGAGACAAGTGGTTTTCGACAGCCTCATCTGAATCAAAGTTTTTACCATTCAAAGAGTTTTGAAGAGAGCGAAACAAATGGTAATCTGAAAGTGCTAAGTCCGGACTATAAGGTGGATGTGGTAGCACTTCCCAATTCAGCTCCGTTATTTTTTGCCGAGTGACCAAAAATGTGTGGGGCCTAGCGTTGTCATGGTGAAAGACTATACCCTTGCGATTAGCTAGTGCCGGCTCCTTTTCTTTAAGTTTTTCCGCCAAATTGGATAGCTGGCGACAGTACACATCTGAATTGATGGTTTCATTCCGTCCCAGCAGCTCAAAGTGTACTACACCCTTCCAATTCCACCAAACAGACAGCATAACTTTCCTCTGATGGGTATCGGCCTTTGATGTGGCTTGGGCTGGCTCATCTTTCTTGCTCCATGATCTTTTTCTTTCACTTTTCGTCGCCAGTAATGATCCGCTTCAAAAAAGGATCGTTTTTAATCCGTTGCAGCAGAGAATGGCAGATATTGATACGCTTAGTTAGGTGAATTTCCTTTAAGTTATGCGGAACCCAAACATCGAGCTTGTTTACGTAGCCAAGTTTCTTCAAATGGTTTTCAACCGTTGAATGCGACACACTGAGCTTCTCTGACATCTCCCGCGTTGAATAACGCCGGTTTTCATCCAGCAAAGCCTGAATTTGTTCGTCAAAAACGGCCGATGGTCGACCAGAACGTGGGGCGTCTGTAACTCCAAAATCTCCAAGCCTGAATTTGGCAAACCAGCACTGACATTGGCGATCACTCATGGCATCTTTACCATACACTTCGCACAATTTTTCGCGAGCTTCGAGCGCTTTTTTTCCTTTTCGGAAATAAAAAAGCAAAATATGCCGAAAATGCTCACTTTGATCCTCCATGTTTAATTTGCTATAGCTTCCACAAATGTTATCGAATAATTACCAAATTTTCATCGATAGTACCTAAGACAATAAGCTTTAAAACGATACTAAAAAGTGTGACCCCGGTGCTCGATTAGTCCTAAATAAATTAGATTAAAAACGAATACTAAAAAAAACGACATGACTTTCTTGCCCACCCAATAGAAGACATTTTTCAAATCGGACCATTCATTAAATAGTTATGCGCTATCAAAAAAATGGTATATATCCATCTCCTTCGCACTCCCTTTAGCTGAGTGACGGGTATTAGATAGTCGGGACACCAACCCGACTAAAGCGTTCTCTCTTGTTGTTTTCATAATTGATTACCTTAATTATAAAAATGTTAATAATAAGGAAGACAGGTGGAAGGAGAAGCCGTGATTCAAATTGTTTAATCATTTCCATTTGCTAGGAGCAATAGAATTAATTGGTTTTAATGTTTATATTTTTTTAAATATTATCAATGTGATTTATATAATTATAATAAGATAATTTGTTAAATCTGTTGTTGAAATGTAAATGAATTATAAATTGTAAATGAATGTATAATGAATTGGCATTTAAGCGAATCTTATTTCCTTAGTCACCCACCGGGAAAATTCCTCTGGAAAATAACATATTTTCATCAGGTTTCTCCATAGAAGCGGAAGGGACTAAACCTCATTCACCCCTTACATTTCTTCCATCTCTGGTTTCAAAATACACGGGGGTGACACAAAAAGTAAGGGGGAAATGAGGTTTCTATCTGGATCTCTGGCAGAAGAATGCAGGACAAAATCCACTGGTTTTTCGACTTCCCGCATTATAGATTTTCCACACGTGCTCAGTTATGGTTTTCCTCTATTTGCAATATCTGCTTTTCCACACCCTCCCAGTTTTGGTTTTCCAATACTTTGCAGTATCTGATTTCCCACAATAAAAAATAACTTTTTTTCATGTAATATTTGTATGTGTATTTATTAATAATATTTACAATCGAAGCATTGGAATTAAAAATTGTTAATGCCTGAAGCACTCCCGGTTTTTGCTTGGCCGAATGCACGTCTTAGGTATCCATGTCTTGTAAGCCTGTCTTCTGAAAATATTAAAAATAATTAAGATATTAGTTTAAGACCAGGAATAATAATAAGAGTAATTACCATTATTACATCTCCATACAAAATTAAGGGATCTCTATAGAAATTATGTCTAGTTTGCCATGGCCGTTCATTTACCCTCTGATCAGATGTTTAATGTCGGGAATGGGAATTATGAAAAGAAAAAATCACACACGGGAAATGCAAGCGCAACAGTTCTGGTCCCAAGAAGTCTCAATCGGCCTGGCTGAAATAAATGTAATATTTTGATTGAGTTAAACAACTAAGTTAGTACTGAAGTACTATTCATACAACCATTTAATGAACACAGCACACCATTTACCACTGATGAAGATTAAAAACATTTCAAGTGACACTGAAATGCAGAGTTTGTGTTAAAGATAGCATCTGGAGGCTTATATTTATTAATGGCGAAAATATCTGTGGTACTAACCTCTGTAACGCTGAAATAAAGATTATTAAGCAACAACATTTATATTATCACACACCTTTTTCTTGTTTTTTAGATTTAACCGAACGATTTTTCACTTTTTTTTTTAGACGAAATGTAAAATGATGTGACCCTGCATCATATACTTGATAATACCAAAATGCAAAATGCAGATAAATTTGGTGTTAATTTCGTTGTAAGTTAGGGTCACACCTGCCACGATCTGACGATCAAATTATTTTATTTCACAGAAAATGTTTAAAATTATAAAAAACAATAATATTTTCCTTTGTAATTTTATGGCAATCCTTGATAAATGTGATCAAATTTTTTAATCGTCTTACCACATTACCCACATTCATTCTCATTATTATTTGTAAAAATTGTGAGTAAAATAAATTAAAATCATCAATAAATATAATGATTATAGACATTATGATTATAGTATTTAGTTTAATTTATTTGATTAAAAATTATTAATATTTTTTCTACGAATTTTAAAATAACTAAAAATTAAAGATAAATGTGAGAACAAGATTTTTGGTTTTGGTGTAAATCATAGGATTTTTGAATATTATAAGTTTGTGATTTTTTTGTTAAAAAATATTATAATCGTAGTGCCACAGAAATCACACAGCGCGTAAGTGGCCTGATATTGATGCTATTCAGAAACCCACCCCATTTGACGCTCAGAAATTATCTATCCCCACACCGCCGCCTGCAAAAAGGAACAGGATTTCAAGAACACAAAAACCAACTTCTCACTTTCCTGCTGGGTAAACATTTCTTGTGTTCCCACCGGGAAAGTGAGAAGGTGGTTCTTTGTGTGTTGGAAATCCTCTTCCTTTTAGCAAAAAATGTTGGAAATCCTGTATCTTTTAGCAGGCGACGGTGTAGGGAATTTGAAATTCCTTTGGAAAACCACATAGAAACCTCATTTCCCCCTTACTTTTTGTGTCACCCCCGTGTATTTCGAAACCAGAGACGGAAGAAATGTAAGGGGTGAATGAGGTTTAGTCCCTTCCGCTTGTATGGAGAAACCTGATGAAAATATGTTATTTTCCAGAGGAATGTTCCCGCTGGGTTATTGTGTTTGTATTTTCCCTTAACACAGTCAAACTTAACGCAACGACTTAATACGGAGTGAGACCGCAATAAATGGGGAGGCGAGGCCCTGACGTCACAATGGATAAAGCAAAATATGGGAAAATTGGGGACTTGCAGGAGGCTGAATGGATATGCCATAAGATTATGAACAGCACATTTGTAAACCATTTTGGCAACATTTATAGCAGAAAAACAAAAGAGAACGCTATAGTCGAGTATTTCGACTATCAGATAACCTTTACTCAGCTAGTCGCCAGCACCATCTAGTGGCCATTTCATTTTTTGCTCATAACTTTTTAATGGATTGTCCGATTTTAAAATTTTCTTCTACATTTTGATAGGTATTAATAGACACAACAAAATGGTATTTAAACTTTTACAAAATCTGTAAAGATGTGTGCGCCAGGCTTTTCTCAAAGTTCTTTAAAGCGACTGAGGGCGTACGAGTGGGCGTGGCGCTTGGATGAATCAAATTTGCGCTGCGTAGGAAGCCCAAGAATATGTGTTATTAATACCAACCTTCTAGCTTTTGTAGTTTCCGAGATCTCAGCGTTCATACAGACAGACGGACATGGCTATATCGACTCGACTATTGGCCTTGGTCAAGAATATATATCCTTTATAGGGTCGGAAACGCTTCCTTCTGCCTGTTACTTACTTTAGCACAAATACAATATACCCTTTTACTCTACGAGTAACGGGTATAATGACAAAAAAAAAATTATTGAAAAAAAACAAGAGAGAACGCTTTAGTCGGGTGCCCCGACAATCTGATACCCGTTACTCAGCTAAAGGGAGTGCGAGGGAAATGGATATATAAAACTTTGATCGCGCATAACTTTTTAACGAATGGTCCGATTTGAAAAATTTCTTTTACATTTCGATAGGTATAGATAAACACAATAAAACTGAAACAAACTTGCCAAAGAAACTTTTGTAGTTTTCGAGATCTCGGCGTTCATACAGACAGACAGACGGACAGACGGTCATGGCTAGATCGTATCGGCTAGTGGCCCTGATCAAGAATATATACACTTTATAGGGTCGGAAAGGTTGTTACATACTTTTGCACGAATTAAATATTTCCTTTTACTCTACGAGTAACGGTTATAAAAAGTTTTTGGGCGTTTTGGGGTCGTTTATCATTCTAATTTTTGGCCAATATGCTGCGCCTAATTATCTCCGAAATTATGTTTTTCAATCAGTTCTGGGGGATTTTTCCTACTGACCGTTTTTTATAGGGACCAATTATATTGGTTAGGCTCAGATGACACATTCAATTTTTAGCGTCAATTTATTGTGACAATTTTACATTTGTAAGAGTTTAAAGAAGTGCAAGTCAGGATTAATATTAACGTTAAAAATTGAATGTGTCATCGGCATTCCTCGTAGTGACGAATCGCACCGGGAGTGTGCGCGAGGAGACTATTATATAGCCGGAAAATTGAAAATCTGCCTTCAAATTTTGATACTTTTCAGAAATCGATTGGATCGGTAGAAATTAAAGTGAAAATAAACCAAAAAATTTGGAAATTACAAAGTGCAATGCACTTTAATTTGAAGTTTTTCTTGAACAAAATACGCGTCGAGCGCAACCAATTTTGTTCAAATCGGATAATCTATTCAAAAGCTATAAATTATTAAAATGTAGACCTGAATGTGTGTTTGTCCGGTCTTTTTTATGTTTTAAGGCATTTTTTTCACCTCAGTAGGAATTTTTGAAATGGAATTGCTTATGTATCAAGCCGTTAACATAGACTGTTGTTAAACTTGTAAAATAATTTCTAAAAAATGTTTCCTTGCTCTAACAAAATTGCTGTAAGCAAATTAACATTTGCTCTGTTAAAATATTTCCAAAAATTATTTCTTCTTACAAAATTTTAAAAACTAATTGCAAATTACAAATAAGTAAGTAAGTAAATAAGTTTTAAACTCTTTTATTTTTGCTACACCAGTAATAAGACATAAGTTCATTTGCTGACTTCAGAGAATCTCCGGTTTCTATCATCCACGGGATCATTGGTTTTTTTTATCTTCTTCTTTATAAACCGTATATCCACCCATGGGCAACCGCTTTGTGGAATCCTATGAGCCAGTCAGTGTGCATGGTCTTTACGCTAGACTCCTGTTTCACTTTTGGGTAACATTGTTGTGTTTTTTTCGAGCTCCAGACATTTTTTGGAACTACTATCACTTCGACAACAAAAAACATGAACACCATTCATTTTACATATTAGGTTGTCGCTAGTTGGCGCTGAAAGCGCGTAGTTCTTGTTTTATTCGTCGCATCTGGTCATAATATACCTTTTTGGTAAGCTCATTTTACGCGCTAACACGTGTTTGATTGATTGTCTTTTCTTTTAAGTCGTTCGTGAGTTATAGCGTCGTAATAATGAAGCAAAATGAAGAGAAAATACGGCATATTTTACAGTACTACTACTACTCACAAGCCGCCAATAAAATTTGTGCAGTTTATGGACACGATACAGTTTCCATTTCCACCGCACAACGATGGTTTCAACGTTTTCGTTCTGGTGCAGAGGTGGTCAAAGAAGGAAGGCCTGTCGTAGAAAATTACGATAAAACCGGCATAGTAGTAGCCGTAGCATCGGTCAAGAGCTTGGCTTAAGTCATCAAGCCGTTATAAACTATTTGAAGAAGCTTTGAGTCACTTAAAAGATCGATGTAAAAAAAGAAAAAAATAATATAATAAAAATACCGCAGGACTTTTTTGACAACCCAATATATAAACTCTTATGGAATATGTTGCACCTATATCCCAGAGACGAGAATGTAATAAAAATCAGCAAAAATATAATGTTGTTCTTATTAATTTCCATTTAATTTTCCGATGTTCCAATTCTGAAATATTAAAAAAAATAATATTCCCAAGAGTAGAAGGAAATATTTCAAAAAACACCGAAGCTAGAATTTTGTTTCGTTATTTTTATACCCTTGCAGAGGGTATTATAATTTCAGTCAGATATTGTAACGCAGTGAAGGAGACGTTTCCGACCACATAAAGTATATATATTCTTGATCAGCACCAATAGCGGAGTCCATCTAGCCATGTCCTTCTGTCCGTCTGTCCGTTTCATTGCGAACTAGTCTCTCAGTTTTAAAGCTATCGGAATGAAACTTTCCCAAAAGTCTTCTTTCTATTGCAGGTAGTACATATGTCGGAGCGAGCCGGATCGGACCACTATATCTTAAGGCTCCCATAGGAATAGTAAGATTTTTTTATTTTAAATTTTGTGAGGGGGTGGTGATTTTGAACAATTAGAAATCATGACAACCAAAACGTATTCAGTTCAGTTGAGTTCAAAGTGTTCATGTGTTCAGTTCAGTGCTCAGAGTTAAGTTCAAAGCTAATAATAATAATAAATAATAAAAAAGTTTTCGGTACAGCTTAACGCTAAAACAGATCAACGTGAAAACAGTTTCTTGTTCGGCTCAACAATATCAAAAGTTTTATTTGAAAAATTGTTAAAAATTTCTACAAATTATTCAAAATGCCGCCACTGTATATCGTTAACAATTAGCGCCTTGAAATACTCTAAAGAAAACGGAACAAAGCGTTAAGTTCACTGTTAAAAATAAAAATGTACATTGCTTTTTGGGAAAGTTTCAACCCGATAGCTTCAAAACTGAGAGACTAGTTTGCGTAGAAACGGACAGACGGACGGACGGACATGGCTAGATCGACTCGTCTAGTGATGCTGATCAAGAATGTATGTACTTTATGGGGTCGGAAACGTCTCCTTTTACTGCGTTGCAAACTTCTGACTGAAATCGTAATACCCTCTACAAGAGTATAAAAAACCAACTTGGTCCCACCAGCCATATAATACATATTATTACTAAAAAAGAGTAGAAGTCGATTTCATTTATGTTCCCCCAGCCCAAACATCGAAGTTTCTCGATGTTTTTGAATATAAATTGACATTTCTATTGGCATGTATTAGCATTTGTTTTTACACATATAAAATGAACATAAATATACCTTTGCATAGGGTATTTTACTTTTACCTAAAGGTTGCTAAAGGTTGCTGTCAGGAGACAGACCGGAACCAAGAACATCGATGTTTTTAAATCAAAATATATTTTTAAAAAATGGGCCATTTAGATTGAAAACTTAAATTTTATTAATTAAACGAAAAAATATAAAAACATAAGCATATTTTAACTTACGCTTTAGCTGTTTGTCCATATCTTAGCTTTTTGTTTTTTATTTTTAAAATAACTCTGACCAGTTCAGATCGGTCAAAAATTGATTTTTACTTTAAAAAAAAACGATGGTTATAGAGGAAACATAGATTTTTGTAAAATATCATTATCTATCGATTTTCACATCGATGTTTTACATACCGCTACAGAACATACTTAATGTATCCTATTCATTTATTCGGAAAATGTAAAGGGGACATTATGTAATTTTAAACAAATATCACCTAACTTGGTTAAACGCAACTCAAGATATGAGTGTAATTTAAACTAGTGTAATTTAATAGAAATGATCTGCAAGGGCATGCAAACTTCGGCTGGCCGAAGTTAGCTTCCTTTCTTGTTTTCAACTTCTACAGGGGAACTTATCAGAAAAACTCTTGGCCTTTTTTCGGTTATTCATTTTCAAATGGGTTAATGTTTGCGCCAGCAATCTGACCTCACTGTCAGATTATTTCTCCATGGGGCAGCGGGTCTTATCGCATTTATTATTATGATTAATTCTATTGAGGTTCGATTTGTTTACGGAATACGTATTCTGAATTCTGTATTATTTTTGTATTTCCAGCACGTTTGCCGCATCAAACATCGCTGACGTCATCGGTAGACGTAGAGGATCGGAAGACATTACGAGAGGCCTTATACCAAGGTATATTCCATCGACATCGCCGAACGATCTTCGCCGTGGGCAGCTTTCTGCGGATGCTGCGCAGCCGCAACTCGCAATACAACACGATACGGAGCTCCTCTGAAGGCGAGGACATCGATGAGGTTAGATAAGACCTAAATATGCTCCCTATGTATGATCCCACGCCTATTCCGAACATCTTCATCAGCAGCAACCGAAGCATCATCAGCAGGACCAGGAGCAATCGCATAAACATCTTCACCCACCTGGCCAAGAAGTAACGACCACATCCACAGCATCTCCATGCGAACAGCAGCGACAATCGGATTCGCTTTAGATGGTCTTGTTGCTTGAGTTGAATTTTGGATTTATTTATTAGCCCATACGACATTCGCGTATTATTAACTGCTATTTCACGATTTTCGACTATTGTTAAACGTTGTGCAACCATGAGACTAGCCACTCGTTGTTTTAGCATTTTGTGATCCATATTAGTTCCGTAATTCCGTAATTCTATTGTTTGCTGATTTCATACCAACCAATATCTGCTGAACACAGAAATTACAGACGTCATCGCCGAGGACCCGCTGCTTCATCTCGTTCATTACTTGAGCAGATCGCCTTATCTTAACTGCGACCCATTTAAGCTAAATTAAACTAATCTAACCAAAGCTGAACTATAAACTCTTAGTTACGTACATGCTACATTTGTACGAAATACCATTCAAATTGTATTGAACTCCCATCATTTCAGCGCCCAGCACTCTGTTTTTAGGTGGAAAATTAGATCAGTCTGCCAAATCTGTCTATATGTTTAAATACTGATCATTTAACTGATAGTCTTAGCAGCTAGCAAATATGTTAAATCCGATCTATTATTTGAAAATATTACCTTTTTTTTAACTTAATACGATAGAAGTTGTTTTATATTCGTATTAGTGTGCAAATGCTAAAAGTGCAAATGTTTTCGTTTCTTTTATCTTACCCTTGCAGAGGGTATTATGATTTCAGTTAGAAGTTTGCAGCGCAATAGAGGAGACCTTTCCGACCCCATAAAGTATATATATTCTTGATCAGCATCACTAGACGAGTCGATCTAGCCATGTCCGGCTGTCCGTCCGTCTGTCCGTTTCTACGCAAACTAGTCTCTCAGTTTTGAAGCTATCGGGTTGAAACTTTCCCAAAAGTCTTTCTATTGCAGGTAGTATATAAGTCGGAACCGGACGGATCGGACAACGATATCTTAAAGCTCCCATAGGATGGATTGGAAAAAATAACGAAACAAAGTTCTAGCTTCGGTGTTTTTTAAAATATTACCTTTTACTCTTGGGAATATTATTTTTTTAATATTTCTGAGTTTCGTATTAAATTTTTTAAAAATCGGATCACTATATCATATAGCTGACATAGGAACGGTCGGAAAATTAAATGGAAATTAATAAGAACAAAATTATATCTTTGCTGATTTTAATTACATTCTCTTCTTCTCTGAGAATATAGGTGCCACATTTCAAAATTTTGAATTAAATTTAACAAAAAACGGTGGTCTATATTATATAGCTGCCATCGGAAGGATCAAAAAAAGTATGCCAAAACAATACGAAAGCAGCTAAAATTTTGATTATTGTAACATACAGTGGCGGAAAAAATAATAGAAACGTTTTTGTACTGTATACGCTGGCCGAAGCTAGCTTCCTTTCTGCTTTTTATTAGATTTCAATGTATAAATGCTATGTTAAATAGTTATATTTAAAATTATCTTTAAATTTCACTATTCAAAGTTCTTAATTTGACTCAAAAAATAGTGCAATTAAACTTATAATTAAAGGTTACATTTTTTTTTAATATTTGGAGAAAATGATCCCGCAGTAACTGGAGGTAGATGTTCCATGTTTATAAGTTTGATTAAAAAATATTTTATGTATAGTATTTTATATTGAATATTTGTTTTATTCCATTTTTAGTTAGATTAAATTGTACTGATTTAAGTAGCAAGCATTGTTCTAATGTTCCTTTAGATTAGTACCCCTTACTTGGAAACTTTCCATCACTTCACAGTTTTGAGAAAACCGTGGTCAAATTCCAAATTTGTTGTGGCCTAATAAAAACTAAACTCTTTGTAGCCCAGAGCCACAATTTGGTGGAAATGGTACTTTGAACCTTTAACTTCAACAGTGTCCAATCACTAAGTCGGGTGACCTCTACTTCTTGACTTACAATACATTTTACTGAGGTAAATTTTGTGATTTTTTATACCCTTGCAGAGGGTATTATAATTTCAGTCAGAAGTTTGTAACGCATAAAGTATATATTTTTGTGATCAGCACAAATACCCGAGTTCATCTAGCCATGTCCGTCTGTCCGTTTCTATGCGAACTAGTCTCTCAATTTTAAAGCTATCGCGATGAAACTTTCTTAAAAGTCTTCTTTCTATTGCATGTAGTACATATGTCGGAGCGAGCCGGATCGGACCTTTATATCTTAAGGCTCCAATAGGAATAATCAAACAAATATAAGAAAATTTATTGTATTTTGATTTTTGACAACTTAAAAACAACATTTTAAATAGGCACGCAGAATCTGGAATCCCTGGAATTGCACCGATAGAGTGAGCATTAAACTATAGGTATTTACCTTATCTGCAAGGGTATATAAGCTTCGGCTGGCCGAAGCTAGCTTTCTTTCTTGTTTTTATCTGTGGTAGCCTGATATTTATACCCGTTACTCGTAGAGTAAAAGGGTATATTGTTTTCGTGCAAAAGTATGTAACAGGGAGAAGGAAACGTTTCCGACCCTATAAAGTATATATATTCTTGATCAGGATCACTAGCCGAGTCGATATAGCCATGTCCGTCTGTCTGTCCGTCCGTATGAACGCTAAGGTCTCGGAAACTATAAAAGCTAGAGGATTGGTATTTGGCATGAAGATTCTTGGAGTTCCTACGCAGCGCAAGTTTAAATATTTCGGAAAAGTAAAAATGCAGTTTTATTGTGTTGATCAATACCTATCGAAATGTAGAAGAATTTTTTTAAATCGGACCATTTGTTAAAAAGTTATGCGTGATCAAAGTTTCTATCTCCATCTCCCTCGCACTCCCTTTACCTGAGTAACGGGTATCTGAAAATAGATAGAAAGATAGAAAAAAGTGACAAAACGTACCTTAGTAAAATCCATTGTAACTAAAGAAGTAGAGGTCACCCAACTTAGTGATTGGACACTGCACAGTGGGCCAGAAAGTTAATTTTTTGGCCAAAAATATGTAATTTATTTTCTAGGACAGTTAGAACATTGCAGTTTTTTGCGTTTTTTTCTTAAAAGATTGAACTTTCCAACGAACTAAAAGTAAAATTTCTTGGAATTTTATATGATATAGATAATCCAAACCAAAGTCGAAAAACTGTATGTACTTTCCGGTTTATTATTTTTAAAAAAATAACTAGAAGACGGACTCTCCATTTTCATACACGATAAAGTATGAGATAAAACAAACTAAAAACAAGAGAGAACGCTATATTCGGGTGCCCCGACTATCAGATTCCCGTTACTCAGCTAAAGGGAGTGCGAGGGAGATGGAGATATAAACTTTGATCAGCACTAACTTTTTAACGAATGGTCAGATTTAAAAATTTTTTTCTACATTTCGATAGGTATTGATAAGCACAACAAAACTGAATTTTTTCTTTTCCAAAATATTCAAATTTTTAAAATCGCACATAAGCGATTGTGGGCGTTAGAGGGGGCGTGGCACAAACTTGCGCTGCGTAGGAACTCCTAGAATCTGCATGCAAAATGCCAATCTTCTAGCTTTTATAGTTTCCGAGATCTCAGCGTTCATACAGACAGACAGACAGACAGACGGACAGACAGACGGACAGACAGACATGGCTAGATCGACTCGGCTAGTGATCCTGATCAAGAATATATATACTTTACAGGATCGGAAACGCTTCCTTCTACCTGTTACATACTTTTGCACGAATACAATATACCCTTTTACTCTACGAGTAACGGGTATCAAAATTAACATCACTAAAAAATTTTATGTCATTTAAGATTTATGAACCATTAAAAATGGCTGCTTTCGGAGGCTGCCGCATACACTCTTATTAAATAATCGATTTGCATTATTAAAATTTAAAAAAATTAAGTTTTATTTTCCTAATTTTATTTAAATTTTAGCAATTTTATACGCTGCCCCTTAAGATATGCTTTATATTTCAGTGCCTCTCAAATGTTTGTATTTTTTTTTGTCAATGTTGTTGTATTTTTGCTTGCGTCTGCAAAAACAAAAAAAGTGTTGCATACTTCTACATGAAACAAATGAATTTAGTCAATGCACTGAAATGGAAGAACTTTTTTAAAAATAGGCTAAGCCGCATTGAGTCGGCGGTATGCGCTTTTAGTAAATTGATCAAAGAATTTATTTTGAAGGAATGACTTAATTTGATGATGGTACTCAAAGGCACAAATAAATTTATTTTTGGAAACAAGTAAGACATACAAGCTATATTATATTTTTTACTTGTTGAAAATAATCACTTCTAAATGTTTCGTAAAGAAGTCAAACAGCTGCATCAGCATCTTTGACTTCTAGATTTTTTTCATTTCCATCAATATTTGATGAATTTTCCAATTTGAAAATTCGGTAAAAGAAAACTACTTGCCCGAATTCTTTGAAACTTAGGCATAAATTAGTTTAATGTATTATAAAAAGGACCCCAAACTCACATTGGTAATTTTCTTAAAAAAAACCTATTTTTGGCCAAAAATTGGATCGGCTGGCCCAATGTGCACTGTTGAAATTAAAGGTTTAAAGTACTAAATTGTGACTCTTAGCTACGAAGGGTTTTTTGCTATTAACCCGCAAAAAGTGCCTAAAAATTGAAAATTTTGAACTTTGACCACGGTTTTCTCTAAACTGTGATGGAAAGTTTCCAAGTATGGGGTAAAATCATTTCAGGTTTTGTAGCGTTTAGTCTTGGGCTATTTTTTTGCCGACCTGTGTTATTTATCTTTTTAAGTAGAATTATACGAAACGGGTGTAGTTATATTGGGTTGGCAAGAAAGTCGTGTCGTTTTTTTTCAATATTTTCAAAGATGATTTATTTATATCAGGACTTATAATTAATCAATTATGTATTGGCCGTTTTGTTCGACCACTAATGACCATCTCTCGGGCAGCTGCATAATTCCGCGCTCTAAGAACTTTTGGTCTTTTCCAGCACAGAATCGAGACAAGTGGTTTTCGACAGCCTCATCTGAATCAGTTTTTACCATTCAAAGAGTTTTGAAGAGAGCGAAACAAATGGTAATCTGAAGGTGCTAAGTCCGGACTATAAGGTGGATGTGGTAGCACTTCCCAATTAAGCTCCGTTAATTTTTGCCGAGTGACTAAAGATGTGTGGGGCCTAGCGTTGACATGGTCAAAGACTATACCCTTGCGATTAGCTAGTGCCGGCTCCTTTTCTTTAATTTTTTCCGCCAAATTGGATAGCTGGCGACAGTACACATCTGAATTGATGGTTTCATTCCGTCCCAGCAGCTCAAAGTGCACTACACCCTTCCAATTCCACCAAACAGACAGCATAACTTTCCTCTGATGGATATCGGCCTTTGATGTGGCTTGGGCTGGCTCATCTTTCTTGCTCCATGATCTTTATCGTTGGACATTATTGTAAACAACCCACTTTTCGTCGCCAGTAATGATCCGCTTCAAAAAAGGATCGTTTTTAATCCGTTGCAGCAGAGAATGGCAGATATTGATACGCTTAGTTAGGTGAATTTCCTTTAAGTTATGCGGAACCCAAACATCGAGCTTGTTTACGTAGCCAAGTTTCTTCAAATGGTTTTCAACCGTTGTATGCGACACACTGAGCTTCTCTGACATCTCCCGCGTTGAATAACGCCGGTTTTCATCCAGCAAAGCCTGAATTTGTTCGTCAAAAACGGCCGATGGTCGACCAGAACGTGGGGCGTCTGTAACTCCAAAATCTCCAAGCCTGAATTTGGCAAACCAGCACTGACATTGGCGATCACTCATGGCATCTTTACCATACACTTCGCACAATTTTTCGCGAGCTTTGACCGCTTTTTTTCCTTTTCGGAAATAAAAAAGCAAAATATGCCGAAAATGCTCACTTTGATCCTCCATGTTTAATTTGCTATAGCTTCCACAAATGTTATCGAATAATTAACAAATTTTCATCGATAGTACCTAAGACAATAAGCTTTAAAACGATACTAAAAAGTGTGACCCTAATGCTCGATTAGTCCTAAATAAATTAGATTAAAAACGATTACTAAAAAAAACGACATGACTTTCTTGCCAACCCAATAGAACTAAAATGCTCTGATTTTGATGGAAGCTTGAATTGCTTAACATAAACAAAAACTTTGGTTTAGCATGTACAGTTACATAAAAGTCAGGCGGAAGCTAATTACTTGGAACAAAATTAGAGCTTTAAATGTATTTTCTTATCTGCCTTCGGTCAAAATTAAAGTGCTGGGTTGCCAAATAGTCGACAGATGATCGACTGTATTGTTTTAAATCACTTCAATTGGAAAGAATACAAAATTAAAACCTCCATTCAAAATGTTGTTCATGAAATTTTCAGCCATTCATTTTTGTAAAGAAGGTTTTGTTTCGTTGCCTTTTTAATTGAGGTGAGTTTTAGGCCTTATTCTTAAGTTAATTCCATTTTGTTTTTTGTATGTCAATGACAACACGTTTTTCATTGCAAAGGGAACAAATTTATAAAGCCGTACATTGAAAAAATGTTTTTTAAACTGATGTATTGCACCTAGATATATGTAGCTACTATATACGATATAAAAATATATATATTGATATATTTGAATGTATATGACTTAGTTATAGAGCATAAACTACAGTTGTTGTCCCCATAAAAATAG
This sequence comes from Drosophila lutescens, assembly GCA_037075285.1. NCBI lineage: Eukaryota > Metazoa > Arthropoda > Insecta > Diptera > Drosophilidae > Drosophila > Drosophila lutescens. The sequence continues at coordinate 48,226 of JBAMCF010001225.1, read as the reverse complement.
TTCGGGGTGACACAGAAATCCCTTGACACACAAAAAAAAAACTATGTAAAATCAACTATTTAATAGTGAAAACTGCCCCAACCCATAAAAAATAGAAAATGCCCCAAAAAATAGAAAATTTTTATTTTTATTTTTTATTTCATTTGTTAATTTAATTTATATGGAAGTTATTTATAGACACTTACATTTCACAGATACTTAAACTTACAAATCAGGTTTTTTGCCTCCGCTGGGAATCGAACCGGGGCCGCAAACATCGGAGTCGAGCACTCTAACCAGTAGGCCACAGAAAATTTTCGGAGAGGAAAATCTATAGACTTGAAATCAACATTTAACAAAAAAGAAAAACAAGAGAGAACGCTATAGTCGGGTTGGTGTCCCGACTATCTAATACCCGTCACTCAGCTAAAGGGAGTGCGAACGCTGTACTCGGGTTGGTGTCCCGACTATCTATTGGGGCTAAAGGGAGTGCGAGGGAGATAGATATATAAACAATTTTGATTGCGTATAACTTTTTAATGAATGGTCCGATTTGAAAAATGTCTTCTACATTTCGATAGGTATTAATAAACACTATAAAATTGCGTTTATATATTTTTAAAATCTTAAAAGATGTGGCCTCCAGACACATTTGAAAATCGTTATTGGCGATTGTGGGCGTTAGGGGGGGCGTGGCACCTCGATAAAACAAACTTACCCACAAGAATATGTGTGGGTAATCCCAACTTTCTAGCTTTTGTAGTTTCCGAGCTCTCAGCGTTCATACAGACAGACAGACGGACAGACTGACAGACGGACGGACGGACAGACGGACATGGCTAGATCGACTCGGCTAGTGATCCTGATCAAGAATATATATACTTTATGGGGTCGGAAACGCTGCCTTCTAGCTGTTACATACTTTTGCACGAATACAATATACCCTTTTACTCTACGAGTAACGGGTATAAACATGAGTTGCAAAAGCGGGATTGAACTCGCGACCCAGAGATTATGAGTCGGATACTCCAACCACCCTAAAACCAGAAAAATAGTTGACCTACAATTTATAATTGTATTTTTAAAACAACAAAATACATGAAGGAAAAAAATAGTTGTGTTACGATATTAATTGTGGTGTCACTATTCAATGCCTCAAAAAATAAAACAACAAAATACACGCGAACAAATAAAATAGTTTTGGTACGATATTAATTGAGACGATACTATTAATTTTCCAAATGAATAAAACAACAAAATACATGAAATTTCGTAAATAGGTTTGCTACTATTTTAATTGTTAAATACTATTTAATGACCAAAAAAAATAAAACAACAAAATACATGAAAAATTCAGAAAATAGTGAACTACTATTTTTCTATGTTGATTTTACATAGTTTTTTTTTGTGAGTAGGCGGAATATTTGTGGAACTTGTTTCGAAGTATGAAAGAATTCCTTTCGAATTTCCTTCGAAGATATTTCTGTGATACCCCCTATTATATGTAATGCATTTTAATTTGCGATGCCACACCTAGAAGCACAAATCTATTAAATAGTGTAAGATTATATTTTAGAATTTTTTTTGTTTGTGGTACCTTAAATATAGATCTAGAACTATTGAATATTTAGTAGTGTAAGATGTACAGGACAAATACATTTCAAATTGATTCATGACACAAAAAACAACTGTTAATCGCTAACCCATACCGTTCTGTAGGATACTTCACATGACACCCGATAATTTTTTCGAGTTGTCGGTTGAAAGAACAATAAAAGCTAAACAAACGCTATTTATTGCTTGACGTTTGTTTGATTGATCACATTTACTCGATTATCTCTCGTTCCTTTCAGTTCCTAAAACGGCGTGGATCGAAGCTCCTGCGAATCCCGCACCTCTTTGATCGTTGATTTTGCCTTTATTACGAGCTGCAATGTTGTCAGCCAAATCTGGGCCAAAGGATAGTAAAGTTAAAGGCTGGCGCAATCCAGGGCTGGCGCAGGGATAAAGGTGCTGGCCAACTTCCACCAAGGCTGGCTAGAAAATCCTAGCGAATAAGAAGGTGATATAATGTTATAGTACAATGATGTTTTGAAAGTAAAATTTGAAAGACATTCGGGGATTTATTTGGCACTCCCGACTATCAACCAATATAGAAAATATATGGAATATCCATGATAATTCTTATACCCTTAATATGGTATATTGTAACAGGTATACCATAACAGGTATCCTAACAGGTAGAAGGGAGGATTGCGGTCATACAAAGTATTGTCACTACGTGGACGGCTTTCCACAGTTATATATGGGCGTTTTTTTAACAAACTGAACAGATTTGGACAAAAACATTTTTTCCAGGGGCCGAAAATAATCATTATTTTTATTTCTTCAAACAAAAAAATTCGCCACTTATAAAAGCCCTAAAAAAAAAAAAATGTTCACCAAAATAATTAACTCTGTCCAATCTACGCATTCCCGCCATGATTTTTAAATATATGATTTTTATCTGTTTGTTTAATGGTAATCTTTATTTTTGATCAAAAACAAGAGAGAACGCTATAGTCGGGTTGGTGTCCCGACTATCTTATACCCGTCACTCAGCTAAAGGGAGTGCGAGGGAGATGGATATATAAAATTATTTTGATTGCGCATAACTTTTTAATGAATAAAACTGCATTTTTACTTTTCCGAAATATTTAAATTTTTAAAATCGTATATAAGCGATTGTGGGCGTTAGAGGGGGCGTGGCAACTTCTTGAAACAAACTTGCGCTGCGTATTAACTCCAAGAATCTTCATGCCAAATACCAATCCTCTAGCTTTTATAGTTTCCGAGATCTCAGCGTTCATACGGACAGACAGACGGACAGACGGGCATGGCATTATCGACTCGTCTAGTGATCCTGATCAAGAATATATATACTTTATAGGGTCGGAAACGCTTCCTTCTAGCTGTTACATACTTTTGCACGAATAAAATATACCCTTTTACTCTACGAGTAACGAGTATAAAAACCGAAAATAACGACAGCCAGCAGATAAGCATTTTTGTGAACCGCTGTTAACTGAGTCGGAACAAGCACTGATAGCTGAAACACACTTTTTTAATGTTATCTGGTGGAAAAAAATTCCAAAAACTGAATTTCTTGGCATTGTGGTTTTCTGATAATAAGTACACCGTCATACTTTTTTGATTAAATATCCACACTTAATGAAACAATGCAATTTGAAAAAGAGTTCTTAAAAATATGTCGAAATTTTTAAGTTGAAAACAAGTAAACTTTGAACCAGGGACCGTAATCATTATAAGTTAAATAATAAAAATTACTTTGTAATGATTAAAATTAAATTTTTATATATTTCTTAGATCATAATAATTATTTTTGATAAAAAAAAAAATAAGACTTTGAGTCTATAAGTATATAATAATGAGTATATAATAATTATTAATAATTTTTTTGGCGAAAAGTCTTGCAGGAGGGCCGCGAGGATCTAATGAGTTTTATTTTGAGCGAAAAAAAAAATCTGGAATAATCATTATTTTTGGGTCTTCTTTTTTTTTTTATCAAAAATAATTATTATGCTCTAAGAAAAATATAAAAATTGAATTTCATAATGATTACGGTCCCTAGTTTTTTCACATTTTTGATTTCCCTGAGACTTTTTTTACGGGTACTATTCGGTAAATAAGTAAACACGTGTATTAGGATTTGGACGAATTTTTTTTTTAAATGCGAATTTGTTTTAGGTTTCCAAAAAACGTCAATTTTGAAAAAGTAGATTAACTGAATAAACTGCCTAAAAAAAACTCGAAGATTTTTGGTTGTGTTATGATCAAGCGAGTACACAAGTCAATTTACATTGCTTACTGAGTACTTTCGAACTCTTTCTTTGCTATCCTGACGGTGATCCTGGCCGGATTTTATTGCTCAAAGATTCATTTAAGAAGTATTTTGTATTTAGTTTGAGCTACGAATTACTACCGTATCACTATTTACACCGTAGGATGATTCACGCTCGATGTATCCATCCGTATTGATCTTATCTTTATAAATTTGTTTATTAAAACATTATCCAATTATTTAAATATTCGCTTTTATTTTAAGCACCTGTTTTAGTTTAGTTTTGGCCCTGATAAGATTCTTTGTGCTTTGTGATATTATATAAAATATAAACATAAAATATAAAATGGGCCAGAACTCGGTTTTTCTGTGGTATCGAACCGCTTTCCCTGACCGTTTTCCACCCAATATGATTTTTTATGAATTTTTTTTTCCCGACTTGTAAATTTTCCACATGTGATTGTATTGCCAAGTGGTAATCAATATGTTGTCTGGATATCAGGAAATTTTGGTTTTAGTCAAATCTCATAAAATATATCCTTCATACCCAAGAATATCAGCGAATCATAACGTTTTACCTAAAGAAAACGGAAGTGGTGCTATTATATTTTTCGCCTTTTGACTTTTTTTCTTAAAATTTGAAAAAAATTATACGTAGACGATAATTTCGATATCCGTATCAATTAGGTGGAATACTAATCAAGATAATAAAAAACACAAAAATTGTTTTGTTTAAATTTTAATTTATGCGCCATATTGTTAGTTACAATCGGTTTTTGTTTAACAGGTGGAGCCATTTTTAGTTTTTTAAATATCGAATTTTTTTTAACAAGGCCTCGGTTTTTTTTTTGTTTACCAGTCTTTTAACAATTTTTAATGACAAAAAGTAAGTTTTAAGTCTTTTGACAATTTCTGAATGACAAAAAGTAAAAAATCATTTTTTAATCTATTAAAAAACAAGAGAGAACGCTATAGTCGGGTGTCCCGACTATCTGATACCCGTCACTCAGCTAGCAGTGCGAGGGAGATGGAGATATAAAATTTTGATTGCGCGTAACTTTTTAATGAATGGTCCGATTCAAAAAAATGTCTTCTACATTTCGATAGGTATTAATAAACACCATAAAATTGTATTTATACATTTTTAAAGTCTTAAAAGATGTGGCCGCCAGACACATTTTAAAATCATTTAAGGCGATTGTGGGCGTTAGGGGGGCGTGGCACCACCATGAAACAAACTTGCGCTGCGTAGGAAGCCCAAGAATCTACATTATTAATACCAACTCTCTTTTTTTTCAGTTTCCGAGATCTCAGCGTTCATACAGACAGACAGACGGACAGACAGACGGACATGGCTAAATCGACTCGGATAGTGATCCTGATCAAGAATATATATACTTTGTAGGGTCGGAAATGCTTGCTGTTACATACTTTTGCACGAATACAATATAAAGAGGTGGCCGACAGATACATTTTAAAATCGTTTAAGGCGATTGTGGGCGTTAGGGGGGGCGTGGCACCTCGATGAAACAAACTTGCGCTGCGTAGGAAGACCAAGAATCTACATTATTAAATCCAACTTTCTAGCTTTTTTAGTTTCCGAGATCTCAGCGTTTATAGAGACAGACAGACGGACTTGGCTAAATCGACTCGGCTAGTGATCCTGATCAACAATATATACTTTGAGGGGTCGGAAATGCTTGCTGTTACATACTTTTGCACGAATACAATATACCCTTTTACTCTACGAGTAATGGGTATAAAAAGAGAGAACGCTATAGTCGAGTACTTCGACTACCAGATACCCGCTACTAAGCTTAAGGGAGTGCGAGAGAGATGGAGATATGCAGTCGTCAAACCTACTGGTTCCATCTAGCGGCCGCTACTGGCTCCATCCAGCGGCCATTTAATTTTTAGCTCAACTGTAAAGTGGGCGCCAGCCTTTTTTAAAAGTCCTTTAAAGCGACTGTTGGCGTACGAGTGGGCTTAGCGCTTGGATGAAATAAACTTGCGCTGCGTATGCGGTTATTCCACGACATTGTATGGCTCATTCGCGACTTTTTTTCACCGCGGTACTCAGATGAGCTAAGGAAATGGTAAGAAAATACAAAAAACATACCAGATTTAGCGGATGAATTTCGATGAACGCCTTTAGCCGCGGCCCAAAGAATAGAAAATTTAATCTTTGGCTGTGTTTGTGCAGAAGCGGTGTGCCAATAACAAATTATAAGTGAAAGGAAAACACCAAAAACCACTGAAAAACACCTGCAGGAGTTTCGGCAATACATATTGCCATGCCAACAACAAATTTAAAGCTTGCGATCCCGGTCGGCTCAACATTTTGTAATATTTTAAAATTGGCGCCAGTTGATGTTTGCTGTTCGTCAACAAACCGAGCTGATTGAGAGTAAGACCATGCTACATGCATTGCTTGAGCATCTGTTGCCAGCAGTTGGTGGAGCTCCAAATAAAGATCGGGTAGCGGCAAACAAGTGCGTCAGAAACTGTACCCGGGAGTTCAGACGGCAAAAAGCAAAAGGATCTGCTGCAGAAGGCGTTCATAAATATCGATCTGAACAGGCATTAAAATAATTCTCTGACACGACCCGCTACAGCAGTAGCTGCAGCTTCTGCGGCGTCACGTCAGTGAACAGAATCCGACCCGGGGCAGAAACGCCTACGAGGACATTGTGCACAAGAAGGAGGGAAATGTGCCCTTTTCCAGCAGTCGCCTCTCAACGTGTGTCACTTGAATATGGAATGGCCCTCTATGGTCGAAGCAGATTTTGTACCTGGAATGGGACCAGGAGGTCGCCTTGAAGGACGATTGGTGGTCGCACGTGATCAAGAAGCAAATGTCAAGATCATGGAGCCGGTGAAGAAGGCCCATGTGCCTGCGCTGCAACGACCAACGGGCCATTCCATTGGATAAACGTACTGATACTACCCTTTATGCGCTTATATCATCCTCGAAATACTGAACTATTGTCAGATCATTTGGCATATCAAAAACCAAAATTACACGAATAAAAATAAAAATCTGTAAATAATTCAATATCAACAATAAATGTTTTTAATTTACCCGCTTTTTATCAGCTTCTTATCAGTTTCAGGTACAGAAAAATTATCATGCCTGGTTAATACTGCTGAAAATACCACAAATTTGACTTCGCAGCCCTGTAACGCGACAATTTTCCACCCTCCCTCCCCCACCCCTCGCCAACAAGTTTTGTATGGGATTTGGGCGCGTTCAACGGTAAATGGATGCAAACGCGACGCGTCCATAATGAGCAGAGGGCATTAGTGACCATGCCATCTTATCCAAACAAATCACAATACATGTATATATATTTGTCTCTTTCTAAGCCTCTAATGAATGCTCTAATGAATGAGCCGAACAATGCCGTTCGGCATTAGTGGTTTCCGAGATCTCAGCGTTCATACGGACAGACAGACAGACGGACAGACGGAGCGACGGACAGACAGACGGACATGGGTAGATCGACTCGGCTAGTAATCCTGATCAAGAATATATGTACATATATACTTTATGGGGTCGGAAACGTTACTCTTCGAGTAACGCGTATAAAAACAGATTTTAAAGGCTTATAGTTTCTAAACGATTAAAGCCATTATAAGCCATAATACATTTTAAAGGTAATTCAATATGCCAATCACGCTGTCATTGCTTAAATTGTCTAAATACAATAGGATTAAAGTTATGGCAATAAGTTATTTTTCTATTTTCTCAAAATCGATTTCAACGATTTCATTTTTAAATTTCCAACTATATAGCTTTTCAGATTCCCCAAATTTGGATATATAAAACTTTTCGTTATAAAAATGTCCGTTTGGGAGTTGTTAACCGACAAAAATTCTAACCCGTTTCAGTTCAGTATGATTGACTTTTCATGCTTACTTGAATTCACAACAAGAGAGAACGCTATAGTCGGGTTGGTGTCCCGACTAAAGGGAGTGCGAGGGAGATAGATATATACACAATTTTGATTGCGTATAACTTTTTAATGAATGGTCCGATTTGAAAAATACCTAAATTTCGATAGGTATTAATAAACACTATAAAATTGCGTTTATATATTTTTAAAATCTTAAAAAATGTGGCCTCCAGACACATTTGAAAATCGTTTATGGCGATTGTGGGCGTTAGGGGGGGCGTGGCACCTCGATGAAACAAACTTGCGCTGCGTAGGAAGCCCAAGAATATGTGTGGGAAATCTCAACCTTCTAGCTTTTGTAGTTTCCGAGATCTCAGCGTTCATACAGACGGACAGACGGACATGGGTAGATCGACTCGGCTAGTGACCCTGATCAAGAATATATATACTTTATAGGGTCGGAAACGCTTCCTTCTCCCTGTTGCATACTTTTGCACGAATACAATATACCCTTTTACTCTACGAGTAACGGGTATAAAAACTATGCATCATTAATTTGATGCGAAAAAATGTTTACTAGGCATTTGTAAGTAACACAAAAGATAGAAAGAAGTTCGTAATTAAATTGATTTAAATGTTTTTACAATATCTCATACAAGTATTACTGCAAAAGAGTATATTGCCGAATGAGAATATTTTAGAAAGTATATTTCTGTAGTCGAATGTATAATCATTTTTCGCCACAAAATTTGTATGTCGAGGGTGCGATTCTCACTTCTTTTTTACCTCGCTAAGAGGTGTTTTTGTTTTATTGTATACAGTTGGAAATAAAATCCTTGGTTTACTCACCTGCGCAGGCGAAGCGGCCGCCACGTAAGTGTCTTCATCGACGGCCTTTTGGATCTTGGCTCTCAGTTCAGCCACCTCTCTCAGCTTCTGGGGGGTTATCATTACCTTTTCCTGTAAGATGAGCGGCCAAAGGGGTTCCATCAAGTGCTTAGGGGTCACTATTTGACGGCGCAACCTTATCACAGGAGCGGAAGACACCAAAACGAAGAGCCACAAGATCGTCAACAGCCAGCTCATGATGTTAGCGAAGAAATGAAAACTTGAACTCTGTAGATATAGCAAGCCAAAGAATACACGGTGTCAGCATTTTTCGCCTGACCTTATGGTATTTCCACAAAACAAAATGAATTCGAGTGACAATTTATTTTTTTTTGGCAGTGAACACGCAAAACCGTGTTCCGTAAGACTTTTTACATACATATCTCTCGTCCAAGATTTGAAGATCAAAACGAAATACATTAAAGGTCTGAAGTTAGCTTAAAAAATTAACAAATAAATTTAAAGGAGACACACGTATGCAATCTAAGGATTGGCCACTTCAGCTAGCGCATCTTGCGGCTCATCCTTGATATGTACATCGTCGTCCTCCTGGTCTTCCTTGCTGTTCTCGTGTAGAAGCACATACTCGCGCGAACTGAAGCCGAACTTGATGACGTCCTTCTCCATTAGCTCGTAGTACTTTCTGCCATCGATCTTCTTGTTGTTAAGAAACGTGCCGTTGGCTGACTCCAGATCGATAAGGTACAACCGCACGCGTTTCCCATGACTACCATCGTCCCGCTCGAAGGGCACCAGTCGGTACTGTAGGGCGGCATGCTGTTTGGAACAACTGGGATGATCCACCGCCAGGTCAACTACTTTGCGATCTCGCCCAACCAGGAAGCAGCTCTGCCGATGAATGTGCAGCGTGGGCAACGCCGTTTCGCCCTTGAACGGGTATAGCCTCCAGCGGCGCTTCGGTTTGCGGGCCTCTGGAGGCTCTGAGTATTTAACCACTACGCCATTAACCTTGTTGGTGTCTTCGGTGAGGGCGCCACTTAGACCGAAGTTGGGTTTCTCCTTGTCCACTGGCTCCTCGTCTTCAGGCGGCGCCTTATCGTCACCTTGCTTGCCCCAGTTGTACTGCTCGTCCTCATTCCTGTAACGATTGTTACGACGCTGATTTCGCTGGCGTCCTTGGTCAAAGTCCCGGCCTTCGCGGTGGGATCGATCGCGGGGACTTTTACTGCGGCTGAAAATTAGGGAAAATGTTGATATTAATTATTATTAAACTTATCTAATTAACATCTAAGTACGTGTAAAGGTCTCGGCAATAACAGTAGCATTAAACTAAATATTTGTCGTATGTGACCTACCGAACTGGCCTATCCGGCGACCTCCGCTGACGATCCTTGCTCCGAGAACGCTGCCGCTGTCCTGGGGATCGCTGACGTCGCTCCTTGCTGCGCTCCCTATCCCTTCCGCTGCGCTGCAAGTGATTTTCCCGCTCCCTTTTCCGATCGCGATCTCTGTCCCGCTCCCGTTCCCTATCCCGCTCTCCACGATCCCTGGAGCGGCTGCGACTGTGCCGGCGCTGCCTTGTGCTGTTGCGATGGGAGCTGCTGCGTTCGGGACTATCCCACTTGGATCGCTGCTCTTGCACCTCCTCCGAGAGTTTCGTAGGCAATTTAGAGCGCTTCTGCTGCGCTTCCGGAGATTCCCTCGGTTTTCTGCCGGGCCTCTGCTTCTTTCTATCCGGCGAGAGGCTGCTACGATTGGATTTTTTGCTTTCTGACGAAGAATTTGAGGAAATGGAGGAATGGCGGTCCCCCTTTTGCCTGGCTTTCTTAGGTTTGGCTGAGTTGCGTTCGCTCATTTTGGTGGCCCCCTCATCACCGGAAGATTGTAGTTCCTGATCACGCTCCCGGCTGCGTCGCTTGCCCATTTCAGGATGAAGTGCGTAAACTTCCCAAAATCAATAGGAAAATAAAAATTAAGAAATCGCTTTTATTTTTTATACCGTCAGCTGTTTGAGGAAGTGTGGCCAAAGTGAGCATAAATACCACCACGTATGTATGTTTCAGGAATACCGGTCTTTGAAAATATCCGAAAATGTTTGTTGTATACCCTCTGCACACAGCCGCTTTATAGCCTCTTCCCATAGAGTCCATCCGTGTGAAACGGTTGGGATTTTTGACAAATGTGAAACTCGTGTTCCCAGAGAGCTATATCCACCATCCCATCCAATAACAGCCGACTTGAAGAGCAGTTGCTCAACTCAACATTAATGAAGGGGGATTTTAGGTCGGCAAAAGTGGCGTTCTTGTAATCTTATTGTAGAACAATACAATAAATAGCTTAAGATAATAGTTTAAAACATATCTGAGCTTTTATAACATATCCTATAACGAGTATGTACTCAAAATGCTGACTGGGGGAGAGCCTAACCTCCCGAACCCCACACTCCGCTCTTACGCCTCTGTCTAGCCAATATTAATTTGGCAAATTTGTAAACAAACCCAAAATTGTGCTGTTTTGGTAATTTATATCAACTTTGGAACTTTATAGGAGTTCATAGCACACTTTTAATAAATATTAGTTATTATTTATGAAGTGCAGAACATATTCTGAAACTTCGCTGCAAACATTGATGTTTTCGTTCACAAAACAGCTTACATTCTGGCCCACACATAGCAACCTGTTTGCAAATGCTTTTCCGCTCATAACTACAGATAATTCGACAATAGCCAAAAAACAATGAGCTTAAGCATAACCCCGCTCTCACTACGCCTCTGTCTAGCCAATATTAATATGGCAAATTTGTAAACAAAACAAAATGTGCGCTGTTTTGGTAATTTATAGCAACTTTGGAACTTTATAGGAGTACATAGTACACTTTTAATAATTATTAGTTATTATTTACGAAGTATTTGTAGGCAGAACAGCTTAAATTTTGGCCCACTCATAGCAACCTGTTTGCGAATGCTTCTCCGCCCATAACAAACTACAAATAGTTCAACAATAGCCAAAAAAACAATGAGTTTCAGCATTATTTAGTTTTTTCCCGCCATCGATTTGATTTGTTCTCGTAGTCAACGTTCCATTTTTAACAGTCAAAGGGAAGAATTCAGAGTTGCACCGAAAAAACATCGCCTAAATATCGCATAAAAGAGCCCTTCAAAGTCCGTCAAATTTTGACGGTTAACTAACTGGGAAATTTTCGGAACGGCAAAACCTTACGGACCATCCGTTCAACGGATGGTGGGTGGAGCTCTGTGGGAAGACCCTATAACTGGGAAAATTGTGGAACAGAAAAGTTCTATGGAACATCCGTCAAAGTGATGGGGGAAGGTGGATGGTGCTCTGTGGGAATGGGGTATTACTCGTAGAGTAAAAGGGTATATTGTATTCGTGCGAAAGTATGTAACAGGCCGAAGGAAGCGTTTCCGACCCCATAAAGTATATATATTCTTGATCAGGATCACTAGCCGAGTCGATCTAGCCATGTCCGTCTGTCCGTATGAACGCTGAGAAACGCTCGGAAACTACAAAAGCTAGAAAGTTGAGATATCCCACAACAAAAATTGAAGAAAATGGTTATGGTACTGTTGAGAAATCAAACACTTACGGTCAGAAGGAAAACGCCTAACTCAGAAGGGTTTGTCCGGAGCCAAAACAAAGTTGAAGAAATGATGCGAGGAAAGCTAGAACGAGCGGACCGAGCTGCACCTGAAGATTGAGGAGCCGTACATCCGCACGATTACGAGCTTACAATGTTACTACGTCTATGTATGGTTGTCCACTGGGACCTACTACGGCAATGTTGTCTATGGAGACAGAAAAGTTGGAGATACGTCTATTGAAGATACATTCTACGAATATTCTTGGGCTTCCTACGCAGCGCAAGTTTATTTCAAAAAGGTGCCACGCCCCCTCTAACGCTCACAATCGCCCACTAACGATTTTAAAATGTGTCTGGCGCCCACACCGTAAAAGATTTCCGAGAAGTATAAATGCAATTTTGTTGTGTATATTTATACCCATCGAAATATAGAAGACCATTCATTAAAAAGTTATTCGCAATCAAAAAAATGTTATACATCAATCTCCCTCGCATTCCCTTTAGCTGAGTGACGGGTATTAGATAGTCGGGACACCAACCCGACTATAGCGTTCTCTCTTGTTTTTTTTTTCATTTTTTACATCGAGCTTTTAAGTGACTCAAAGCTTCTTCAAATGGTTTATAACGGCTTGATGACTTAAGCCAAGCTCTTGACCGATGCTACGGCTACTACTATGCCGGTTTTATAGCAATTTTCTACGACAGGCCTTCCTTCTTTGACCACCTCTGCACCAGAACGAAAACGTTGCAACCATCGTTGTGCGGTGGAAATGGAAACTGTATCGTGTCCATAAACTGCACAAATCATAGTAGTACTGTAAAATATGCTGTATTTTCTCTTTATTTTGCTCCATGATTGCGACGCTATAACTCACAAACGACTTAAAAGAAAAGACAATCAAAGGTATATTATGACCAAATGCGACGAATAAAACAAGAACTACGCGCTTTCAGCGCTTTTTTTGACAACCTAATATATAGATCTGAACAGGCATTTAAACAATTCTCTGACATGACCCGCGACAGCAGTAGCTGCAGCTTCTGCGGCGGCACGTCAGTGAACAGAATCTGAGCCGGGTCTGAAAGGACTACGAGGACATTGTGCGCCAGAAGGAGGGATATGTGCCCTTTTTCCAGCTGTCGCCTGTCAACGTGTGTCACTTGAATATGGAATGGCCCTCTATGGTCGAAGCAGATTTTGTACCTGCGCTCAAATGGGATCAGGAGGTCGCCTTGAAGGACGAATGGCGGGCGCACGTGACCAAGAAGCAAACCTCATGATCATGGAGCCGGGGAAGAAGGCCCATGTGCCTGCGCTGCAACGACCAACGGGCCATTCCATTGGATAAACGTACTGCTACAACCCTTTATGCGCTTATATCATCCTCGAAATACTGAACTATTGCCAGATCATTTGGCATATCAAAAACCAAAATTACACGAATAAAAATAAAAATCTGTAAATAATTCAATATCAACAATAAATGTTTTTAATTTACCCGCTTCTTATCAGCTTCTTATCAGTTTCGGGTACAGAAAAATTATCATGCCTGGTTAATACTGCTGAAAAATACCACAAATTTGACTTCGCAGCCCTGTAACGCGACAATTTTCCACCCTCCCCTCCCCTCACCACGCCAACAAGTTTTGTATGGGATTTGGGCGCGTTCAACGGTAAATGGATGCAAACGCGACGCGTCCATAATGAGCAGAGGGCATAATTCAAGCTTCTTGTATTAGTCTGTTCATACAGAGTGGGTTTTCACTTAATGCCTAGTACTCAGATCGGATAATAGCCAGTTTTTTGCTTAAACGACCAGTATTTCAGTACATTAAGTTAGATTTTTGTAAGCGTTAAGGTGATTTCTGTTTTTTTTATTCCACATTCTACTTGTTTTGATATTGTATTTTCGTTAAACTGTTGATAAAAAGAGGAGGTAGTCAAATAATCATTTGGAAGGAAGTGGTTATAAAGGGTCCTAACGGTTATAATTGTTTCTACACACTGTTTCTATTCAATTTTCACTACGACTGAATATTACCTCATCCTTGACCAAATTGCTAATAGCAATTAAGAATTCATGTTTCGCTGAAAATATTTCACGTGCTAGCGTTCAAATTGTATTTAGTTCGACTTTGGTTTCCCTTTCTTTTTGGTAAAACTCAATTTGCGCGTCTTTCTCATTCGGTTTCTGGTGGTTTATGATGCCGATCAGCTGCGCTTAAGCGCAAACACGTTTCCGTTTAAAATTGCAAAATTTTAAGCGCCTGTGTGCAAAAAGAATAAAAGTTTCACTAGTCGAAAAATCATGTTCTTTGTAGTATATTCGAAGTTTTTGGAGTTCAGCCTAGTACTCACATCGACAAAAAGTACGAGCTAGTCAATGGTTAGCCAAAGATCAAATTTGTTATTCTTTACGCCGCGGCTAAAGGCGTTCATCGAAATTCATCCGCAAAATCTGGTATATTTTTGGGATTTTCTCTTATTTCTTTCCTTAGCTCATCTGAGTACCGAGGTGGAAAAAGGCCCCGGCTAAAGGCGTTAGCTACCTATTTGCCTCTCTTTTACCCCTATTGTTAGCTAGCAGTTTTCGGCGTACCGAGTACTAGGCTTTAAATTTCCTTAGCTCACCTGAGTAAAGAAGCAGGCGAAAAGCGTTAGCCTCTTGCTCTCTCCTATAATTAGGTCGCGGTTTTCGTCAATGTGAGAAGTATGGAAGAAAGTTGTTGTAAATATTTATACATAAATGTGCAAATGGCTATAATTTGATGAAACTCTCGTGGCTTCACTGTTGGCCCTCAATAGTTCCTATACAATGTTCACTACGCCAGAGGAAACACTCATCCTTGCCTTATTTGCTAATAGCAATGAAGAAATTATTTCCGCAGAAAACATTCCACTAGCTAGCGTTTAATTTATATTTTGTGAGGAGTTTAATAACTCCCCACAAATAATGGCAGCAAGAATAAAGGATCTCCGGCCGCATACCAGTTACGCGGCAAATTAGCGTAGTAGCGGCACGGCGAATAGAGTGTGGAGAATGAGAGTTTGGAGGGCGAGAGAGTGGAGACATCAAGTTGGAAAGAGAGTACTCTGATGGAGAGAGTTTGGAGAGTGAGAGTCGGGAGAACAAGGGTGTAGAGAGAGAGAGAGAGTGGAGACTTCTCTGTCAGAGCGAGAGTGCCGGGTGCAAAAAGGAGATAACGGAACTGCACCGGACTTTGGATTCTGCCGTGGATTTTGGACTTGGAGGTCAAGTGCCACATCTCAGCAACGGAGCGGCACACAGGGGTGCCACATGTACCATTGGAATCAGCGGGACGGCGGCAGCATGCGAAACTACAATTGGAATCCGTGCGTGAAGGACAAGTGGGTCAAGCAGAAACCGCGGACTTGGGACCTGGATTGAAGAGATGCCGCGGACAGAGCGCAAAAGGGATATAACGGTTCCCGGAGGCCCTTTATAAAGCCGCCGGGCGCTGGCAGCTGGATCAGTCGATCACGAGAAGTCAATCCGTCAAGATCAGTCAAGATATCAAAGTGAATAAGTCAATCAACCAGTGCCAAGTAATCTACAAGTAAAACACAAGTCAAGTCGTCGGAGATAGCGCCGTGGGAGCCTACAAGGAGCAAGATCGCTACGTCGAGACGTTTGGGATTGGATCATCAGGAATCTCCGAATTGAGACACAGGTAGCTGAGGTCCAGCGGGCATCACACGGCTAAGTCAAGGCGAACCGTTTCTACTCCTGTTACGACAAAACCCTCGCATTACGCCTGGAGTTGAGCAATGAAGTCCTGCGACAAGAGATCGTGAACTCGGGGCGAGAGCCGTCTAAGTCCAGGGTGCCTTGTCTCAAACACTACTTTGGCGGGTCCCGGCGTCAGCCCAGTCCGTCAAGTGGAATTCGAACAGGTCCTGCGCGACCAGCCAGAAAGGGCGCGCAGTAGGCCGATTATCAGTTCAAGGCGCTGTCCTAGAGAGAATAGGCCAGTTGTCAGTTCAAGGCGCTGTCCTAGAGAGAACAGGCCGGTGGTCATTTCAAGGCACTGTCCTAGAGAGACCCAACGGTTCTACGAGCCCGGGAACGGCGTGTATCTGCAACCCCAAGTACCAGAAGCCACGCTACGTCCAATCTCACAACCAGCACGACCAGGAGCAGAGCAACGGACATCGAGCTACGCGGAAGCGTAACGAACGAGCTAGCGGGTGAGGCCAGGGTGGAACGTTCGTTTACAGCAGGCGTAAAAGCAAGGTGAGGCACTAGGCAGCTTCTAGGTGACCACCTAGACTGTCAGCGCGATCCGAGCAAGACCCTAGTGGTACCATCCGGGACAGAGCCAGGGACAGGCGGTTGCGGGTCTATAGGCGGTGACCTGTAGAACGCAGCTCTTGTTCACCCTAGTCTGAGAACGGTGACGCTTTCCTAAGCCCATACGGCTGATCTCCTTGCGAGTCCGAGGCGCTACGAGTAGTCGTCGAGTCTACGCACCAGAGACGAGCATCGACAAGGAGCTACAGGGAGCTGCAGGACCGGAGCACGGAGTCAGCGAGGCAGGCTATCACCGAGGCGACGCACCGACGTGCAGAGACGAACATCACCAGGAAACACCAAGGACCACGAGTGGCGACACCAAGGCCAACCGAGCCATCAAGCCCGCTGTAATAAAACCCGCAATAAATCCAATTCGAACCCGTGAATTCTGTGCTTTCTCACTGATCTACTGGGCGGTCACGTTTATATAAATTTGGTGGGACGAACACACAACTTTTCTGAGCTAGCCGCACGAATCTCGTAGCCGACATACAAAATCAGTTCGTTACAATTTATTTGGGTTTTGTTTTCCATTTTCTTTTTGGAAAAACTTAATTTGCACGAGCTCTTCTTTCTCTTTGTGAACACACTATTTATGAGCAGAGGGTATTAAAATATCATTGGTGGTAGGAGTCTTAAACTCTGTTCACACTAAAGGCGCCTATAACAGGCATTTAACATGAACAACTACTATAATGTGCGAGGAAATAACGAATATTCGGAAAAAATGTTCTTCAAGATATTTGCAGTTGGTCGCTGAGCTGCGGAAATGAGCGCAAGGAATAGGGAAATAAATATATTTCGCACTGTCACGGCTGGCACAAAAAAAATTTATTTATTTATTTTTATTTAATGGATGTGAGCCGACGGTGTGTGCGAATTAGCGCTGCTGAAATAAGTATCATGCAAATGTTGGAAAGGCGTATCGTGTTGATGGGTTCGGTGGAATCAAGTTATTTTGGTAATATGTATATTATAATAAATTGTGTTCGGTGGAATCAAATTATTTTGATAATATGTATATTATAATTATACATATATTAATGTGTATATTAATCAGCATGCATGACATGCGCGGATCCACGGGGGGTGATATGGGTGATTTATCACCCCCCACTCGGGTGAAAAATGAAAGGAATATTGGTATTCAAAAAGTATGCAACAAAAAATTTGTTCTGATATCACCCCCCACAACAAAATCCTGGATCCGCCACTGATGCATGAGGATTATATGTGTGTATATTGTACTTTTTATACCCGTTACTCGTAGAGTAAAAGGGTATATTGCATTCGTGCAAAAGTATGTAACAGCTAGAAGGAAGCGTTTCCGACCCCATAAAGTATATATATTCTTGATCAGGGTCACTAGCCGAGTCGATATAGCCATGTCCGTCTGTCCGTCTGTCTGTTCGTCTGTCCGTCTGTCCGTCTGTCTGTCTGTCCGTATGAACGCTGAGATCTCGGAAAATACAAAAGCTAGAAGGTTGAGATTTCCCACACATATTCTTGGGCTTCCTACGCAGCGCAAGTTTATTTCAAAAAGGTGCCACGGCCCCTCTAACGCCCACAATCGCCCACTAACGATTTTAAAATGTGTCTGGCGCCCACACCTTTAAAGATTTCCGAGAAGTATAAATGCAATTTTGTTGTGTATATTTATACCTATTGAAATGTAGATTTTTAAAATCGGACAATTCATTAAAAAGTTATTCGCAATCAAAAAAATGTTATATATCCATCTCCCTCGCACTCCCTTTAGCTGAGTGACGGGTATTAGATAGTCGGGACATGAACCCGACTATAGCGTTCTCTCTTGTTATATTTGGAGATTATAAATAATGTGGACTGTATTGTAAATGTCGCTATCGAAATGTTTGTAGGGTGTACCGCGAAAGAACGTACGTCGTTTATCGTGCTTACGTTGCTTTACGTTCCCAGCGGGAAAGTTTGACTGGAAAATTTGTTATTTTCATTAGGTTTCTCCATAGAAGCGGAAGGGACAAAACCTCATTCACCCCTTACATTTCTTTCGTCTCTGGTTTCAAAATACACGGGGGTGACACAAAAAGTAAGCAGTAAATAAGGTTTCTATGTGGTTTTCCAAAGTAGTTTACATTTTTCCTACACCGTCGCCTGCTAAAAGATACAGGGTTTCCAACATGTTCTGTTAAAAGGAAGAGGATTTCCAACACACAAGGAACCACCTTCTCACTTTCCCGGTGGGTTACGCTACGTGACTTTTCCCCTTATACACATATGTTACAGTGGACGGGCATATGTACGTACATTAAAGAGTGTGCATCTGGATTGTATGTGAATATGAAAACGAATATGTATGAATATGGGGAAATACGAAGAAAGAAGCCGGAAAAAGGCGACCGTATGAGGATGGAAATAGCAATACGAAAAGGAAGTCGGAATATGGCGATCGCATGCACAATGGAATGGCCGATCAGACAGATATAAGAAATTGGCTTGGAAAAATTGGAAATATCTGGCTGGTCGGCAGAAATATGTAGAAATAAAAACGGTCGTATTTATCTTGAATTGAATTGAAGAGGAACTTGGAAAAATCCGCCGGTTGAACGCTGGTACTTCTGGATCTTCTGGCTCGAAGGACCATGAATTCCAGCAGGGGGTGTATGATGGTAATCCAGATAAGTAAAAAGTCCATGAAGACTGCCGAAATTGTTACACTTCACGTTATAATCGGGGGTGTCACAGAAAACCATTCCAACCAAATTTCCCCCGAATAGCAAATCTCGGTGTCACAGACGTCATTTTTGACGGTTTATGCTTTTTATAAAAACTCTCAAAACAATTAGCTAAAAAAAAATTATAATACCCTCTGCAAGGGTATAAAAATCCGTCGGAAAACCGTCCAACCTGACAGTTGTACCAACTAGCTCGAACTTTAAAATACCAAATTTCGGAGTGGTTATCGAAATGTTGTGTTAAAGAATTATTTATTCAAAGGTACTTAGTATTGTAGTTAAAAATGAAACTTATTTCTGGTAAAAATTTCATGGTAAAAGAAGTTGTAGTTATTGAGAAATTAATAAAAACATGCCGCCTTTGCAAAAAGGTGGCAGCACTGTCGTGAAAAATGTCCTATTTTTGCCCGAAACAACGCCGGGTGTGAAGAAGAAGAAGAAGACATGTAAGTAAAAGTAAACAATTTTTGTTTATTATTAATTTAAACTAATAAACTTTGCTAGTTTTCAGGGGTAAACATAGGTCACCAGCGTAAGACGCCATATTCTTTCGATTCATTCGCGATAATATCGACATTGCCAAAGGATTTACTCAGGGCGGCCGCGTTCTTGTGACCACTGCTTGGAAGGACCTGGCCAATGAGTTAAATCCCCATGGACTACCATGTAAAACCACTTCAAGGGATTCTCCTCTGCATCCTAGCCTCTCGCAGTTTATGCCTTCGCAAGTACTCTAGAGCAAGAGTTCGTGCAGATGGCATTTTGGTTTGCTTTTAAAATTCTTGCCAACTTACAAATGTAAATAAACCATCGCAGCCGCTGCAAACAGCTGTTCAGGGCTGCAATATGTAGCCTGGCGGGAAATTCAAATTTTTCATTTTTATACCCGTTACTCGTAGAGTAAATGGGTATATTGTATTCGTGCAAAAGTATGTAACAGGTAGAAGGAAGCGTTTCCGACCCTGTAAAGTATATATATTCTTGATCAGGATCACTAGCCGAGTCGATCTAGCCATGTCTGTCTGTCCGTCTGTCTGTCCGTCTGTCTGTCCGTCTGTCTATCTGTCCGTCTGTCTGTCTGTCTGTCTGTCTGTATGAACGCTGAGATCTCGGAAACTATAAAAGCTAGAAGGTTGAGATTTCACACACATATTCTTGGGCTTCCTACGCAGCGCAAGTTTGTTTCATCGAGGTGCCACGCCCCCCCTAACGCCCACAATCGCCATAAACGATTTTCAAATGTGTCTGGAGGCCACATCTTTTAAGATTTTAAAAATATATAAACGCAATTTTATAGTGTTTATTAATACCTATCGAAATGTAGAAGACATTTTTCAAATCGGACCATTCATTAAAAAGTTATACGCAATCAAAATTGTTTATATATCTATCTCCCTCGCACTCCCTTAAGCCCCAATAGATAGTCGGGACACCAACCCGAGTACAGCGTTCGCACTCCCTTTAGCTGAGTGACGGGTATTAGATAGTCGGGACACCAACCCGACTATAGCGTTTTCTCTTGTTAATTCTTTGATGGTCTTAGTGCAATAATCGATATGGTGGTTTTTTGTTGCCTTCTGCCTGTGACAAAACTAATAGGTAATTGGTCAGCTATTGTTGACTGCACTATTTTTATACTGACAAATCAACAGTAGTGGGCCTTGATTATTTTGAAGAGTTTGCGATGTTTATAGTCAAAAAATACTCAGATACTTGGTACTTTAAGCCTAGTACTCAGTACGACGAAAACTGCTAGCTAAGCATAGGAGTAAGCGAGAGGCAAATAGGTAGCTAACGCCTTTAGCTGGGACTTTTTTTCACCGCGGTACTCAGTTGAGCTAAGGAAATACCAAAGAAATACCAGATTTAGCGGATGAATTCCGATGAACGCCTTTAGCCGAGGCCCAAAGAATAGAAAATTTGAACTTTTGACTGTGCTTGTCCAGAAGCGGTGTGCCAATAACACATTATAAATGGAAGGAAAACCCCGAAAACCAATGGAAAAGTGCCTGTAGGATTTGCGGCAATACATATCGCTATGCCAACAGCGAATTTAAAGCTTGCGATCCAGGTCGACTCAACATTTTGTCATATTTTAAAATTGGCGCCAGTTGATGTTTGGTGCTTGTCAACAAACCGAGCTGATTGAGAGTAAGACCATGCTACATGCATTGCGGATGAACTCCGAAAACTTCCGCCACACTAAAAGATTAATATTTTTCGACTAGTAAAATTCTTAGCCGAACTGAGTACTAGGCTTAAAGTTATTAATAAGGTAAGAAGAACTATAAATATACTTATGGAAGAAAAAGTCGCTTTAGCTGAAAATAGTCACTGTTAAAGAAATACCTTCTGTCTGAACAGACTGCGAGGGAAGAGACTTATATTTTATTATTAAAAAAAAATACTACATTTCTAAATAGTATTTCGTGTAAGGACGTCAACATTGGTGGCTTTTCTTGGCCACATAGCGGAAAAGCCGTGCGAAAATCGAGTGAAATTATTCCAGGGAATACTGGAGGCCATGTCATGATAATTTTAGTATAATTCTCCGGACGGCCATGCTGTTGTGCGGCTTGCATCGGCGTTCGTAATTAGCAGCTGTTGCAGTTGCAGTTGCCAAACGCACAAAGTGCAATAACGATTCCTGTTCGCGGAATCCAGCACCTGGATAGTCACGATGACACCCTTCGATGACTTTGTATATCTGATAAATCATGTGCTGCTGGGCGAGGAGCCGGTAAGTGGACTGAGTGCCTCCGATCACCACCACGCATTGACTTTCCACCTTGTATAGACCATCGAGGACTTCATATTGCTGGTGGGGACCCTGGTGGCGTTTATAGCTTTTATCCTGTGGTGCTGCTTCCCCATACAGCCAAAGGTAGGTTGCATCGGTAGTCTTGAGTTGTAGTAAACCCTATGCTTTTATATTCCCAGCACGAGCCAGGTCCCCATCGCCAGTTTACGTGCAAGATCATCCAGAATCCCATCAAGGCTTTTGACGCCTCCACCAGCACCGACGACGCACCCAAACCAGGATGGGGCTCCGAAACTAGTAGCTCCACGTCCAACATGCAGTACAATGGCAGCAGTGGTAGCGGAAGCTACAGCAAGAACGGCACAGTGGCCATGCACAATTACTACGTTAAGAATGGACACCATTGCTGCACCTAATAATGGTCATCCAGACTAGCGCCAAGATCTATGTCCAAGGCTGGACAGGATGTTCTGTTACACACACGCCGCCTTTAGTTACCATTTGCAGAGTACACCTATCCGTATGCAGAGTCATATCGATTGAGATTTGTGCCAATTGGTTGGACAAGTTGTTAGGAGGCAGCAAAAAGCTGCAAGTTTACATTCGCAGGCACATTTGAATTGTAATTGCTCAGACTGATTTGTTTATGGAACATGAGAAGGCTGGACTGGTGGCCGAGTCAAGGCCCCTCACTCATTCAAAGCAGCCCATGGCAAGTTTCTAAAACTTCCTTGATATCTATATATGTTGTGTGTGCATTTGTTGGCATACCAAATGTAGTACGATTATTTGTTTAAAAAAAATGGGTCTAAAAGCCAAGCAACTAATTCTAAGTATTTATTTAAAAGATTCGCTGAGAAGCTCCAAGACACTTGCCAACACATTGTGTGCAAACAAAAAACCAAAAGCCCTTAAAACAACTATCAATTATGTTTTGTCGGGTAGAGGATTAAAGCCTCCGACCTTATATATCTAAATATATATATATATATATATATATAAGACGTTCACACCAATTAATTAGCATAGGTCTTTTTCCTCGAATAGGTTTTGGGTGTTATATTTACTTGATGTGTGTACGGTGTATTTGATCTCATTTAATGATATTACTTGAAGATAATTCCAATATTTTTCCATTGAGAACGATTTGTAAATCTCTTTGAAAAGCTAATGAAAACTAAACCCAAAGACCAGGGTTCGAAATTTAACTCACAGAGTACTATACAAATGTTTAATACTTAAAACTGATTGATACGCACAGTTTACTATTCCATGTGTTTTTCACATGTCCGAATCGAAATTTGAAGTATTCTATTAAAAATAAACGACACAAGCAAAACCCATGTATATTATTCTGACGTGTACAATACATCGTGTACTTTATTTGTAACGAGTACGAAGTAATTTGTATTTCGTACATCACTTAACATACTTGTTTAAATATTTTACACAATGTAAAAACCGCGAGCTCTTTATGAGATGATGATCATTTATATATTTGCTCGTATAACACCATCACTTAGAGGCTTTATTATATAAGATTAAAAACTGTCAATTCTTAAGGACATGATTGTTATTTACATATTTACTTGTATAGCAGCATTGTCAATAATGCTTTATCATAAAAGATGAAAAACGCTGAATTCTTTTGCAGATGTAAATGACCACATTTAACAACATCAATGTACCCGTGCAGAGGGTATTATAATTTCAGTCAAAAGTTTGCAACGCAGTGAAGAAGACGTTTCCGACCACATACGTATATATACATATATTCGTGATCAGCACCAATAGACGAGTCCATTTGGCCATGTCCGTCTGACCGTCTGTTCGTTTCTAAGCGAACTAGTCTCTCAGTTTTAAAGCTTTCGCGATGAAACTTTCCTAAAAGTCTTCTTTTAATTGCAGGTAGTATAACGGAACGAGCTGGATCGGACCATTATATCTTATGGCTCCCATAGGAATAATCAAAAATATAAGAAAATATATTGTAACTATGCACACTGGGCCAGAAAGTTTTGGCCAAAAATCTGCAATTTGCGTTGTTTTTTTAACCGATTGAACTTTCCAACGATTTAAGTTCGTTTATTGGAATTTTATATGATATAGTCGGAAAATTTTACGTACTTTTCGGTTTTTTATTTTTAAACAAGAGAGACTATCTAATACCCGTCACTCAGCTAAAGGGAGTGCGAGGGAGATGGATATATAACATTTTTTGATTGCGAATAACTTGTTAATGAATGGTCCGATTTGAAAATTGTCTTCTACATTTCGATAGGTATAAATATACACAACAAAATTGCATTTATACTTCTCGGAAATATTTAAAGGTGTGGGCGCTAGACACATTTTAAAATCGTTACTGGACGTTAGAGGGGGCGTGGCACCTTTTTGAAATAAGCTTGCGCTGCGTAGGAAGCCCAAGAATATGTGTTGTAGTTTCAGAGATCTCGGCGTTCATACGGACAGACAGACAGACGGACAGACAGACATGGCTTTATCGACTCGGCTAGTGATCCTGATCAAGAATATATACTTTATGGGGTCGGAAACGCTTCCTTCTACCTGTTACATACTTTTGTACTCTACGAGTAACGGGTATTAAAACTATCTTTATGACGCACTCAATCCATTTTCATACACAATAAAGTATGAGTTAAATCAAACTAAAAAAAAATTAACATCACTAAAAAATAAGATTTATGAACCGTTAAAAATGTCTGATTTCGGAGGCTGCCGCATCAACGCTTATTTAATAATCGACTTTTAACAAATTTCTTTTAATATTTTTTTTAATAACATCTTAAGATCTGCATCATTAAAATGTAAAAAAATTAAGTTTTATTTTCTTAATTTTATTTAAGTTTTAGCAACCTTTATGCGCTGCCCCTTAAGATATGCTTTATATTTTAGCACCTCTCAAGTGCTACAAAATTGTTGTATTTTTGCAAAGTAAGTAATTTTACTTTTAAACAAGTATGTTAAGTACTAGCATAACAGTGATGTTCAAAATCGAAAATTATTTCGTCTACGTCACAAATAAAGTACACGAGTATTGTACATGTCAGTATTGAATACATGTATATTTTATGAGTCTTTTATTTTAAATAAAATATTATTTAAAAATACTTCACATTATGTATCAGACATGTATAATACACATAGTATATATGTATGTGCTGTTTTCCGAAGCCTGCAAATAGCTACACAAGTTCTACTGTTCTTTTTATTATAACAAACGGAATCATAATTTTGGTCACAAATTTTTAACGCAGTTAAAGGGGCTCACCAATGTCTTGGACTCAAAAAATTGAAAAATTTTCTTTGCATAATACCAGTTTACTTGCTCCTACAAGAAGGCAACCATGGTTTTTCGGTAAAGTACATCTCCCTGATTAAGAAATGGGCACTAAAAATTTGTTGTATGGTGTATGGTGTTGTATTTTATGTCTTGAGTTCTGGTAAACCGATTTCGATCACCAAAGACTCATTTTACAGGAAATAAAATGTTCTTTAACTTTCTTTTATACAGCATTGAGTTTTAGTCATTATATTAGAAGCTACACCTCGTCAAAGTCAAAAAAAGGTTGAAAAAAATGACAAGAGGTCTGGAATAAATGGCTTCTTTAAAAATACACGCCTAAAAACCGAAATTAGTTTTATGACTTCTATTTAAAGATACAACTTTAAGAAGACCAACAAGACCATCAGCTCAAAAATCAACCAAGGGTTCCCTTTTTTATAGATTTGATAAATCTAAAAAGGGTATTACAGCCCTTGTTGTCTCAGTTAACAGCTGTAAACTAAAAATCACTGTTGTCCTGAACTTAAAATATTCATTATTCAATATTTTGTCAAAGAACCACCTACCAGTAGAAGTTAGAAAACTAAATATGCGTGTATTTTTAAAGATGTCATTTATGCCAGAGCTTTTGCATTTTTTTAAATTTGTTTAACTTTGACGAGGTGTAGCTTCTAAACTAATGACTGGAACTCAATGCTGTGTATAAGCAAAGAGAATATAAACACTAAGAGGTGTAACGCCCATACAACTGAATGTACGGCAAAATTTTTGGTGTGGATTCAGAAAGTGGATTTATAATTTTCCTAGTGTGCGTTGTCCGTGTTAGATTCTTTGCTTGTGTTAGTGTGCAATTTCGTTTGCTCTGCTGCGAAATAGGCTCAATCTCGCATCTGACTGGCGCATCGTAATAAGGATCTGTGGGCTAGGGGTGTAGTCGCTCGACTGCGGATCGTGTCGGACCGAGTTCAACTCCGACTGAACGCAACCTTTTTTTTAAGTATTTTTTTTTTTTAAACATTGTTTATTTAATATAAATTTTTAAAATTGAAAGAAAGGTAAAGACCATTAATGGATTGAATGATTTCGGTGTAAATCATTTCTTTCTAGGGATTGTGTGCTTGCTTTTTTGTTTAAAAAATAAAATTATTGTTATTTTTAGTCCCTGAATTGCATTTAAATTGTATACTTCAATAAAAATTAAAAATTAAATAAAATTATAAAAGTAAACTCGGATGCGTATTTCATAAACTTTTAATTCAAAAGTAATGAATTTAAAATATTTGCTCAAAATGCTTCTGCTTTTAGAACTTTACTTTTTTTTTACCAATTTTGTTCCAATTTTTCCAACGATTCGGACTTTGGAAAGTTAATTGCTCCTTCAGATATATTTTTTAATGTGTGTAAAATACATATCAAGGTTTTTGAAAATATTTTCAATAACAATAAAAAACAAGAAAACATTAAACAATTTATAATAAATCAATGCGTAACGTGTACTCGAGAAAGCGAATTTTCATCGTGGTTCGATGAACATGATGAGTGCTTTTCACATAAAATTAACATGTTAGATAAATTGATTAAAGTTTTGTTGTACAAACATTGCACGTGGGTAGACTCCCCAGATAAACGTAAAAGTACCAATAAGCTCAATATCCTTAGCCATAAATAAAAACAAAAAACAAGAGAGAACGCTATAGTCGGGTGCCCCGACAATCAGATACCCGTTACTCAGGTAAAGGGAGTGCGAGGGAGATGGAGATAGAAACTTTGAACACGAATAACTTTTTAACGTATGGTCCGATTTGAAAAATTTCTTCTACATTTCGATAGGTATTGATAAACACAATAAAACTGCATTTTTACTTTTCCGAAATATTGAAATTTTTAAAATCGTATATAAGCGATTGTGGGCGTTAGAGGGGGCGTGGCACCTTTTTAAAATAAACTTGCGCTGCGTAGGAACTCCTAGAATCTGCATGCAAAACGCCAATCTTCTAGCTTTTATAGTTTCCGAGATCTCAGCGTTCATACAGACAGACGGACAGACAGACGGACAGACGGACATGGCTAGATCGACTCGGCTAGTGATCCTGATCAAGAATATATATACTTTATGGGGTCGGAAACGCTTCCTTCTAGCTGTTACATACTTTTGCACGAATACAATATACCCTTTTACTCTACGAGTAACGGGTATAACTACAAAAAAAAATTAAAAACAAACAAAAAACCACAAAAAAACTTAAAAACAAACAAAAAACTAAAAAAAAACTTAAATAAAAAAAAAAACTACAAAAAAAAATTAAAAACAAACAAAAAAGCACAAAAAAACTTAAAAACAAACTAAAAAAAAACTTAAAAACAAACAAAAAACTACAAAAAAAATTAAAAACAAACATAAAACTAAAAAAAAACTTAAATAAAAACAAAAAAACTACAAAAAAAAATTAAAAACAAACAAAAAACCACAAAAAAACTTAAAAACAAACAAAAAACTAAAAAAAAACTTAAAAACAAACAAAAAAACTACAAAAAAAATTAAAAACAAACAAAAAACTAAAAAAAAAACTTAAAAACAAACCAACCAATTAAAAAAACAAAAAAAACAAAGTAAAATAAATAAAAATAAAAATGAAGATAAAAATAAAACCACTTCGCCTCAGAGTGGACTCGAACCTCAAGCGCATTATTTGCGGGCCACAAACTAACGCAATGCGCCACAACCCTTTTTGAAATGTTGCGCGCAATGTGCCTTTTAGGACGATTCCTTTTCGGCAACATAATTCAAGAATCAACAAATGAGACAAAAATTGAATTTTGACTTTTCTGCAGCGCGGAGTTTTGAGAGCGAGAGAGCAAGTGAGCGAGAGAGAGAGAAGTCAAGAAACGGCATTCTAAAAATAGACTGAATGCGTGTGAGTCGCATTTGACAAAAATGACGCTGCCTCCGTACATTTTCTTGCTCCTCGTTACACATCTTAGTGTTTATAATATCTTTGGTATAAGTATGTTAGAAAGGGCATTCTATTACCTGTAAAATGAGTCTTCGATGACGGAAATCGGTTTACCAGAACAAAAAGGGACAAAAACGTTTTTTACACTTAAAAAAAAATGGACACCATACAAAAAACTTTAAGTGCCCATTTCTTAATCAGGGAGATGTACTTTACCGGAAAACCAAGGTTGCCTTTGAGTAGAAAGAAGTCGATTTTATTTTGTAATCTAGTGTAATTTGCGTTTATATCTTTCGTGTAATATGCGGTTACATTTTTTTATTTTTAACTCAATGACTTGACAGATCGAGTTCGTGCTTAAAGAAATATGTTCACCAAATTTGCAGGGATGGCATGAGCGAAAATATTGGGTTGGCAAGAAAGTCATGTCGTTTTTTTTCAATATTTTTAAAGATGATTTATTTATATCAGGACTTAAAATTAATCAATTATGTATTGGCCGTTTTGTTCGACCACTAATGACCATCTCTCGGGCAGCTGCATAATTCCGCGCTCGAAGAACTTTTGGTCTTTTCCAGCAAAGAATCGAGACAAGTGGTTTTCGACAGCTTCATCTGAATCAAAGTTTTTACCATTCAAAGAGTTTTGAGGAGAGCGAAACAAATGGTAATCTGAAGGTGCTAAGTCCGGACTATAAGGTGGATGTGGTAGCACTTCCCAATTCAGCTCCGTTAATTCTTGCAGAGTGACCAAAGATGTGTGGGGCCTAGCGTTGTCATGGTGAAAGACTATACCCTTGCGATTAGCTAGTGCCGGCTCCTTTTCTTTAATTTTTTCCGCCAAATTGGATAGCTGGCGACAGTACACATCTGAATTGATGGTTTCATTCCGTCCCAGCAGCTCAAAGTGCACTACACCCTTCCAATTCCACCAAACAGACAGCATAACTTTCCTCTGATGGATATCGGCCTTTGATGTGGCTTGGGCTGGCTCATCTTTCTTGCTCCATGATCTTTTTCGTTGGACATTATTGTAAACTACCCACTTTTCGTCGCCAGTAATGATCCGCTTCAAAAAAGGATCGTTTTTAATCCGTTGCAGCAGAGAATGGCAGATATTGATACGCTTAGTTAGGTGAATTTCCTTTAAGTTATGCGGAACCCAAACATCGAGCTTGTTTACGTAGCCAAGTTTCTTCAAATGGTTTTCAACCGTTGTATGCGACACACTGAGCTTCTCTGACATCTCCCGCGTTGAATAACGCCGGTTTTCATCCAGCAAAGCCTGAATTTGTTCGTCAAAAACGGCCGATGGTCGACCAGAACGTAGGGCGTCTTTAACTCCAAAATCTCCAAGCCTGAATTTGGCAACACAGCGCTGACAGTGGCGATCACTCATGGCATCTTTACCATACACTTCGCACAATTTTTCGCGAGCCTCGACCGCTTTTTTTCCTTTTCGGAAATAAAAAAGCAAAATATGCCGAAAATGCTCACTTTGATCCTCCATGTTTAATTTGCTATAGCTTCCACAAATGTTATCGAATAATTACCAAATTTTCATCGATTGTACCTAAGACAATAAGCTTTAAAACGATACTAAAAAGTGTGACCCTGGTGCTCGATTAGTCGTAAATAAATTAGATTAAAAAGGATTACTAAAAAAAACGACAAGACTTTCTTGCCCACCCAATACTTGTTACTAGTAAAGTTAAAGCGTATATTGTATTCGTGCAAAAGTATTTAACAGGTAAAAGGAAGCGTTTCCGACCATATAAAGTATATATATTCTTGATCAGGATTACTAGCAGAGTCGATCTAGCCATGTAAGTCTGTCCGTCTCTGTCCGGCCGGATGAACGCTGAGATCTCGGTAACTAAAAAAGCTGAATGAAGTTATGAGCAAAAAATGAAACAGCCACTACATAGATGGCGCTAGTAGCTTTGACGCGTGCATATATTCATCTTTCTCCCACTCCCTTTAGCTGAGTAACGGGTATCTAATAGTCGAAGTACTCGACTATAGCGTTCTCTCTTGTTTTTTATTAAAAAAAACAACAAAAACGATTTTTTTTAAAGTTTAATATTTTGTCAAACGGACGTTTTTAAAGTGTGTGGGGGACTACCTTACGAGTGCCAACGACATGTCAGCGTCTCTCGGTGAATACCAAAACAGCTGATCTGCGCAAGCTTCACCGGGAATGGCACTTATCGTTAGATTAAGCTTGATCCTGAGATCTCACCTCTAGGGACCGGCTACGAAACTAGCCTCGACGAGGAACGTAACCGGCTAATATTAATAATCATTATAATAAAACACCATCAGTGAATAAAAGGTTACTGTGATACAGAACTCCCACATTGGTGACCCCGACGTGATCTTTGAGCGAAGATCGGGAGGAGATCGCAGTAATCCGCGCAGATTTATTAACTCTGATTGGGAAGCGAACACGTTGTTCTTACATAACCTCGAAACATGGTTAACCACAGCGATGATGAGGACGCCGATTCGAGGCAGCAAGCGCTGCCGCAACAGGCGCCCCTCCAAATACAGCAGCAGGCGGACCAACCGCAGTTGCCACTTCAACCGCAATCTCCGCTCCAACCGGCAATTTTGGAGCCGACTGCTCTCCAGCAGCCCGCTGCATTTAGCCCGAGTGCGTCCGCTCCGCTACAATCGGGCACACCCAAGCTGGGAGTCGACGAGCAGACATCAATTGAGATCAGCCGAGTGTCGTTAAAGGCTCCCCCGCACTTAAAAGGGCACCCGGACGTATTCTTCACCCTGCTGGAGTCGCAATTTGCAAGTCTCCGCATTACGGTGGACGACACAAAATTTCACCTAACTCTGAATATACTGCCTGCAGAATACCTGGAAACGATCATGTACATCTTGCGAAGTCCGCCGCCCACTGGAAAATACGAAGCGATAAAGGCAAAAATTATTGACGAACACCAGCCCTCAACTCAGGCCCAGTTCGCGCAGTTGTTCCGGGCGTTGGAGCTCGGCGACAGCAAGCCATCTGTACTGCTGCGCCGCATGCGAGAATTGGCCAGAGGTGGCATGGGAGAAGACGCCCTGAAAGCCATGTGGTTGGAGCGGTTGCCCGAGGGCTTGCGACTCGTAGTGGCGATGGCACAAGGTGAGCTCGACAATCTCGCGATAATGGCTGACCGCACTTGGGAGTATGCGCACCCCACGCTCAACGCAGTTTCCGCAACCGCCCCGTTTACAACCCATTTCACGACACCTCAGCACGAATCTCTGGAACAGCAAGTGGCGGAGTTGAGGACCATGGTGGCCGGGCTCGGAAAACATCTAGACCGCCAGAGCCGCGATCGATTCAACAGTCCTAACCGAAATCAACGTAGTCGCAATCGATCGAAGTCCCAAGACGACCGTTTTTGTTACTACCACAATCGATTTGGTGAGAAGGCGAACAGATGCAGATCGCCTTGCAAGTGGCCGACGGAAAACTAACAGCCACTTCGCACGAGGCAGCATGTGAAGTGGACGCGATCCAATCCAGCCGTCTATTCATATTCGACAGAAATACAAACACCGAATATCTGATAGACACAGGTGCGGACATATCAGTTCTGCCCGCCAACGCGTTCCCACACCTCAAACCATCTTCAACCCATCGCCTATATGCCGCCAATGGTACACCAATCAATTCCTACGGGACAAGAACCGTGACTCTAACACTTGGGCTCCGACGCTGTTTCAACTGGACGTTCATAGTGGCCAACGTGTCCAAAGCCATCATCGGTGCCGACTTCCTCTCCCGATACGGTCTCATTATCGACGTAAAGCGACGAAAAATTATCGATGGGACCACATCACTGTCTACAATCTGTGAGCTTCGCCATGTCCAGTACTCACCTATATCGACCGTTTCCAACGATTGTGAGTACCACGACATGATCTTGCAATATAAAGACCTGACTCTTCCTCCGGTTTTCGACGAGGAGCTCGTGCAAAACACCCGAGTGCAGCACTACATTGCGACGAAAGGCCAACCTGTATTTGCTAAGGTTCGCCGACTGAATGCTGAGGCTCTGGCCATCGCCAAGGGCGAATTCACACGTATGCTTGGAGCGGGGATATGCCGACCGAGCAGCAGCAGCTGGGCATCGCCATTACACATGGTAAGGAAAAAGAATGGCGAATGGCGGCCATGTGGTGACTATCGACGGTTGAACGCGATCACTATTGCCGACCGATACCCACTCCCACATATCCACGATATCAACCAGGTCTTCGCCGGCAAGTCCATATTCTCTACCATCGATCTGGTCAGCGCCTATCATCAGATCCCCCTCGCCCCAGAAGACCGAGAGAAAACAGCCATCATCACACCGTTTGGGCTTTTCGAATTCAATGTGATGACATTTGGACTCCGCAATGCATCGCAAACGTTTCAACGGCACATGAACAACATTCTCGGCGATCTCGACTTTGTGGCAGTGTATATCGACGACATTTGTGTGGCTTCGACAAATAAAGCCCAGCACCGTCAACACCTTAAAATTGTTTTTGATCGCCTGCGACAAGCCAACCTACGCATCAACGTGGCCAAGAGTGTATTTGGAAAGACTGACGTAACTTTTCTGGGACACTCTATCACGGCATCCGGCGTATCCCCAACAGTCGAACGAGTGAACGCGATAAATGAGTTCCCGAAGCCGACAAAGATATGCGAGCTGCGCCGATTCATTGCCATGCTGAACTACTACCGCCGATTCTTGCCGCATGCAGCCGTCGTCCAAGGCATTCTCCAAGCGCTCATCCCTGGCAACAAAAAGAACGACCAGTCGCCGTTGGAGTGGACCGAGGATGCCAGTAAAGCGTTTGCGCGCTGCAAATCCGACCTGGCCAGCGCAACACGGTTGGCGCACCCGATAGCCAATGCACCCCTTGCACTTCAGGTCGATGCCAGCAATTATGCAATCGGTGCAGCGCTTCACCAAGTTTGTGAAGGGCACCTGCAGCCGCTGAGTTTCTACTCTAAGCGCATGACGGACACACAAAAGCGCTATAGTACGTACGACCGGGAGCTTTTAGCAATTTTCCAAGCTGTCAAATTCAATCGCTTCATGATCGAAGGACGCGACTGCACCATTTACACCGATCACAAACCCCTGGTATATGCACTTCGACAGGATCCCGAGAAAGCATCGCCACGACAGGCGAGACAATTGTCATTTATAGCCGAATTCTGCACGAAAATCGAGCATATTAATGGAGCCGAGAACACCGTTGCAGACGCCCTATCCCGCATCGCAGGAATCGAGCAGATCAACATGGACGAATGCGCACGCCTACAAGAAGCGGACGGCGAGCTAAACCGGCTGTTGAGAGACATCGAAACGGGCAAATCATCGTTGCAATTGCGCAAACTGCAGCTGCCTAACTCCAGCATCAGCATGTATTGTGATATATCGACATCCCGTATTCGTCCATACATTCCGCCGCCAATGAGAAGAACCATATTCAACGTACTGCATGGTATGGCCCACTCTGGCAAACGTGCCACCGTCAAATTGGTTACTGAACGCTTCGTGTGGCCCAGCATCAACAAAGACATCGCCTCATGGTCATCGTCCTGCCTTCAGTGCCAGCGATGCAAAATACACCGCTACAACAGAACCGTCCTCAGCAGCTTTGACGTGCCTGATGCCCGATTCCAACACATCAATATAGACTTGATCGGCCCGCTACCACCGTCCAATGGCTACCGCTACTGCTTGACGGTCATCGACCGATTCAGCAGATGGCCAGCTGTATTACCATTGACTGAGATCACTGCTGAGGAGGTGGCACTCGCACTCCTGCACGGATGGATTGCACATTATGGAGTGCCGGTGAGAATCACGACCGACCAAGGACGACAATTTGAATCTGGCCTCTTCAAAGAGCTGTCGCGCATCCTAGGCGTAAAATTGAGCAGAACCACACCCTACCACCCGCAGTCGAATGGCATTATTGAGCGCTTTCATCGCACACTAAAGGCAGCATTAAAATGTCACAATACCACCGACTGGTACAACCGCATTCCCATCGTCCTGCTTGGACTACGAGCGACACTCAAAACAGACATCAACGCATCACCCGCCGAAATGCTGTATGGCACTACCATACGCCTGCCTGGTGACCTCTTCGAATCAACCCGGATTGAAGATTGCAATTCCGACTTCGTCAAGAACCTGCGGAATATCATGACGCAGCTCCAGCCACTGCAAACTTCAGACCACGCTACAACAAGAACCTCATTCGTCCACAAGCATCTGCAGACGAGCTCACATGTCTTCATCAGAGACGACACCGTACGCTCCCCGTTAAAATCGCCGTACGATGGACCATATCCTGTCCTACACCGAGAGGACAAATTTTTCGACGTAGAAGTGAAAGGCAAACGACTAAGAGTCAGCATCGATCGACTGAAGCCGGCACACCTGCCTGACGACCGGGCCATCGGGGAGGATGCATCGAATCGACCGACGACACCAGCGGCGTCTCCAGCAATCGACGTCCCGCAGCCAAAATCGACGACAACGCGAGGAGGACGCCATGTGCGGTTACCGTCTCGTTTCCGAAGCCAGCAATCATCTTCCTGATCCAGCAATCAGCCATGCTGATTTCTGAGGGGGAGTAATGTGGGGGACTACCTTACGAGTGCCAACGACATGTCAGCGTCTCTCGGTGAATACCAAAACAGCTGATCTGCGCAAGCTTCACCGGGAATGGCACTTATCGTTAGATTAAGCTTGATCCTGAGATCTCACCTCTAGGGACCGGCTACGAAACTAGCCTGGACGAGGAACGTAACCGGCTAATATTAATAATCATTATAATAAAACACCATCAGTGAATAAAAGGTTACTGTGATACAGAACTCCCACAAGTGTTTTAGTTTATGGCGTTTTGCATGACCCGTTCGACTGGAATCGTGGCTACCGTGGGAGTGCCTTTTTTTATGTACTTTGAAGAGGTGTACAACGAAAAGTTTTCATTCCTTTTAACTGCACATAATTTTAAAATTTACTTTTGTTAAATAATAAATAAATGGTAATGGTATTCAAAAAAATGCAAAGCTCTGAATTTTAATGGCTCTTCACAACAAATTTTCGAAAAAATTATTAAAAAAAGGGACCGAGACGTTGGTGAGCATTTCCATAACTTAACATTTGCATAAGGAGACATTTCCAACCCTATTGATTCCAAATCGGTCAATTTCTAAAAAAAATACAAAATTTCCACCTTGGCTGTGCTGAACGCGGTTATCTCGAAACTCTTTTTTTTTAGATGTGTCACCTTTGTAGTTAATAAGCTAAATGTACTATCCTACACAGCATCACTAGGCGCATGGGTGTAGACCAGCGGTCGGCAGCGCCCTAATAAGTGAGCATAGGGTTTTGTTCTGCCCAGCCGCTGCTCGCTTACGTATACTGTCCCTTCAGTTCCAGATGTCACTTTTCCCTCAGTAATCCCCAAGGGAAAACCCGAGGACAGGTCACTTGTACCTCAGGACGCACCGAGGAATCCCCATAGAGAAAATTGTATGGGAGTTCCGCTTTTTCCCTCAGTACAACTCAAAGGAAATTTTTTCGAAGTCCCCAGGGAATTACCAAGTGCCTTATACGAATTTTTCCTTTGAGATGTCCTTTACCGGGGACATGTCCTGTACGATTTCACGAGGGACATTCAGAATTTGTCCTTTGGGTTGTCACTTAGGAAAATCCATCATCGTGTCACCTTGTGTCATAGGTGATTTCCTGGATGACTTTTTTAAAATGTCATCAGCAATTTCATGTACAAAAAATTCTTTCCTTGCATTATATAAAATAAAATACTTACAAATTTATTTTTTACTTTTATTTATTAATTTATTTTTGTTTTAATTGTCGGTTTTGTCTCGGTTTTTCTGTTTGCTTAATTTATTTTTTATGTTAAGTATAGCCTTCCTAATGCATTTTTCTGGTTCTGGGTTGTTCTTGGCCAATGCTCATAAAAAAATTAAAGAGATATGTTAAAAAAATTACTTTAATTGTATATTTTAATATTTACCTTTTAATACTTCGAACAACCCTTGGCGTGATTTCTTTCTCCCAACTGATCCCTTTCTCTTTTAATTAATTTTCTAATCTGACGAGAACCTGGCATTTTGGTAAAAAAAATTGTATGTTAATTGAGACCTGAAAATGAAAATGTTTTATTAAAATTTTGATTTAATATATAAACATATTAAATAAAATTAATAAAAAAAAAACAACAATGCTATTTATAAATTATAAAAAAAATAAATGGATTAGAATATAAAATAATAATACTTTTAATTTTAAATGTAAAAATATAAAAAAAGTTTTGATCAACAATAAACTTTATTATAATTATTATTAATATAATTTAATACTTTAAAAAAATTGACAAAATCTTTTTTTTTTATATTTTTACATTTAAAATAAAACAATTATATCAATAATAGTTAATAGTTTATCATTTATAATAATTATTTAATGCTGTATAAATATATAAAATAAATGAAATAATTAAAATTATATAATAATAATTAAATAATAAATAAATAATAATAATTATTATAATAATAAGAATAATAATAATTATTATAAATTAAAATATAAAAATATTTTATTATAATAATTATTTGTATTATTATTATGTTATAGCTGTCTCCAATATTAAATTGATTTCGCTATTAGAAATATGAATTTTTATATTTTTTATAGTTACATTTATATTTTTTTAAACAAATCAAAAACTTTTTATCAATTTAAAAGATTTTTCACCTTATTTTCACCGCGAAATCACTATTTTATTAACCGCAGCTGTACTTTTCACAAATAGACATTATGTCTTGCCAAAAATAGCACGTGCTTAATAAAGTTTATTATTAAAAACTTGCACTAATTAATCTGTTTAATTTTATGTTTTCTATGTTTTTATATTGTTTTAAAGCATTTAAGCTTGCCACTTTCGGCTAACTGACATAGAACTTTCTAGGTTTTTTTACAAAACACATAAAAAAACACATAAAATTGGTGCACATTAAATTGAAATCTTCACAATACACGTCTTAAACTTAAGGCAGCACTTACCTGATTTTAATTGTGAAAGAACTTGGCACAAATTCGAATTTAATACAAAAACCTCTTTCTCTTCCAAGAACTCGAAAAGAATGCGAATGCACCAAGTCTTCTTCTCACCCCTTTGCCCGATTTCTTTTGTTTCATCTTCGCTTTGACGCGTGCCAATGCTCCTATACCCTTTCTAAAGCGATATATATCCGACTATGTAAGTTTTATATTTTCAGTAAAAAAAACATTTTCTTAAAGCTGTTAACAGTATAATATTTAAATAAAAAAATTAAATTTAAAAATAAACTTAAATAACAAATGTAATTAGTTAAATGTACTTTTTTAAGTAAATTCCAATTATCTTTTTTTTATAATCAAGTTATTTAAGTTTATAAAACGAAAAAAATGATTTTATTTCGCTATACAAAAATGGTCCTAAAATTAAAGGGCATACACATGTCGCTGTGTCACACAAAGTGTACCGGCCAAATTTTGGTTGCTAGCTGAACATAACTGTAAAGCGAAAAAGAGAATGACGGACCGGCAGAAATTTGTCACTGCCTAGCCTCGATTGCAGGCAAATTATAAGACAAGGAAAGAGAGCGCAATATATAAATATCGGCTTCTCTTTCTTTCATGTCGACGCTGCGCCGACTGCTCTGCTGACATCGACAGCGGCCGAGCGTTTGACCTAAGGAATTGTCCCCGACATGGGACGCCAGAACTGAAGGGGTGTTTAACTACACATATGTAAACGCCCTGTGGCCCATCCCCTCCTCCTTTTACCATTTAGGTGAAATCCCAAATGACTTGTTTTGTTTTCAGGATCCAATCATTTAAACAAAAAAAATTCAATCTAGCCACTTGCGTATTAGATAATTTTAAACAAAGGCAACGAATTTGTCACATTTACCTTAGGGTGTATTTATAAATTAAAACCAATTGTATCGAGGGTATTAGATAACGTTAACAAATCGTTCCTACAGCGCTAAGCATACATGAATGTGCAGAATATCAACAAGAGGTTATTGTGAGTGGCCTTACGAACTTTTCTTAGCGTTTTCGGCCCTGGGCAGGATGGGTAAATATCGTGGGCACTTATATGTAGATATGTGTTTGCTTATCCTCTTAACTGCTAGTATCCCGTTTTGGGCTTTGGTAACGGTTCAAACATTTGTGAATGGTACTACAGGCTATGGGATATACAAAGAATCATATTTACAATATGTATAACGCGAAATAAATAGAAATCGCTGCTGAAAGCTTCATCGTCTAAACCTAAAGACAGTCTTAGGCAATAATCAAGCGTTAACTAGTGTAAAAAAAATACTGGGTATGTACTGTTTCCGATTTGCGGTTGAATATTAAAATGATAATTACAAAAGGAAGTAATTGTTGTACTTATCATTTAAATAATTCAAACTTTACCAGAAATAGTAATAACCAAAAATAGTTCAAAACGAATTCAGACCCTGTAAGCGGGATGCCGGGGTATTTAGCTTCTGGTGCCAGCACCAAAATGATTGTGCAAGTGTCGGTTTTTCCCATTTCTAGTTTTCCAGATCCAGGTCCATTACTAGCTACTGCAATCTCTGGGGAAGAAGACGTTCATCTCGATGAGGATCTGCAGAACGATAAACACTCCATAAACTGTAAAGAGGGCCACGCCTACACGTTTGGTAAGACGATAGCCACTAAAGCTGAGGATAACGAAAAGCGCCACCGTGGATATAATCAGGATAAGGATGTTGTACTCGATGCCTTGAGTGCCCACTTGCTGGGGCTCCCCAGTGCCGTAGTGTATGCAGTTCTTGACGAACCACGGAACGCCCAGGGACAACAATATAGCCAGCGAATTGGCGCCCAACGAATTCGAAACTCCAATGCCATTTTCACCTGAAATTTTTAAAATATGTATTACACAAAAATAAATCACAAATAAGTTAATGCAGTACACATACATTAAGGCGGTTCACTTTTGTATGTATATTTTTTAGGTCCTACTCGCATCCAGCATAAATTTAAAAACAAGGGAGAACGCTGTAGTCAAGCGCCTCGACTATTAGATATCCGTTACTCAGCTAACCAGCTTTAAAACTATAATTAACTTGAAAGGCAGTGGTACAACTGTACATACATATATGTTCATGTGTATACCCACTAGGTATTAGTCCCACTCACCCACACTAAGATTTTAAAAATGTATAAATGCAATTTTATAGTGTTTATTAATACCTATCGACGGGTACGGGTGACGGGTATCAGATAGTCGTAAGCTTTACCCATCAAACTTTTTTGTGTGTAACTTCCAAATTTAAAGGAAATATTGTTAAAAAAAAAATGGTTGACCTTTAATGTGGTAATCAAAACACAACTTACCATTCCTTAGCGATATAAGACTGGATACGGCTTCCGGCATGGTGGACCCAGCTGCTA
Organism: Drosophila lutescens; assembly: GCA_037075285.1. NCBI lineage: Eukaryota > Metazoa > Arthropoda > Insecta > Diptera > Drosophilidae > Drosophila > Drosophila lutescens. The sequence continues at coordinate 8,475 of JBAMCF010001225.1, read as the reverse complement.
GGAAGGTCAGACCCATCACAATGGTGGGCACATGGATGGCCACACCAAAGGCAGTCAGCATCCAGACAATAAGATAAGCGTTTCCACCAATACACAGGATGCACATTATAAAAGATAATGGATACAGGCGGCGGTACTTCATCGGATGGGGGATCAGCAAGGAAAGCGTGAACTTAATGGGGAAGACGAAGATCCACCAGAACTGCATCCATCCGGAGGAGTCCCGCGGGTAAGTGTATATGCTTTTAGGCATACCGTCTTCCTCGTAATCCTCGTCGTTCCCTAGAAATTATAAAGTATTTTTAAGACAAAAAATGATTAAGAAATATTAAATGAAACCAAACTTACAGTGCTTTGAGTGAGTGAGATTGGCGGTAGAGGACATGGACGAGGTGTTTTCGGGAAGATTGACCACAAAGAGGCCATCGCCCGAGAGTGGATCCTTCTTGAGCGGCAGCTGAGCCTTGGCACTGTTCTCTGGGGGCTCCGTTAGGTCTGAATTATATAAATTTAAGAAATTCAAATGGAATCGACGTACAATGCTGGTTGGGAAAATACGGATCTAGTTGCCTGTACAATATTATGAGGCACATATTTTTTCTGTTCACCGCATCAAATTTGTTGTGAATAGAGGTGAACAGGTTACTTGATTGACTTTAATAAAAATAATAAAATTGAGTACAGACTCTAGAAGATATCATAAATCCAAACATTAAATGTTCCTATTTTTTTCAAACCGTGATTTTACAAATACCACCCGTTAAAATCAAAACTAAGTATGCAGATAATCTTAATCTTAGTCTATAATGCCCATAGGCAATACAATATTTTTAAAAACTGATTGTAAATTACAAATATTGTGCCTGCTTTTACAATGGATGATTACTTTTACTTGCATCGACTCAGTCATACGCCAATTCCCAAAAAAAAGAATTTAGAATTAGTGAGATAGGTACAGAGCCATTAATGCACTTACAATTGAAGCAACAAAAAGTAATCATCCATTGTAAAAGCAGGTACAATGTTTGTAAATTGCAATTACACTGGTCGACATAATTATTTTGACAAATTTGAATGTTAACTGTACTCACATTTTGAACTTTTAATATAAACTTTTGGCACCTATAGAAAGAGCACTTCAATTCCGTTTAAATGACACAAAAATGTTCTTAACCCATTAAGCACCCTTTGAAAAGTAAAGAGATTTTGTGAAAGTCAAATTTTAAACTTTTTCCTGGGGCTTAAAACAAAAATGTTTTGATGCAAAGTTTTTCCCCAATCAAAATTAATAATAACTGCAAAAAAAATTTTTAAAATATTTTTCCTTGTATCATTTTTCGTCACAAAAGTTGATATCAAAAGTTTTTTTACGTTGAAGGTGCGATCGTCACTATTTTTATACCTCGTTAAGAGGTATAATACGAAATTTTACTGAGATCGTTCCAATCCAAAAATCATAAAAAATAAGTACGCTACCTAAAATTTACTCGTTTACAGTAAGGAATCTCAAGGGCTATACAGTTTGAAGTTTTAAAGAAAATCGTTAGAGCCGTTTTTAAGAAAAATAAAACAAAGCTAAAAAAAAGTTTAAAAAAATTTTGTTTTGTGCATATCTTTTTAAATATTACATTTACACAAATTACATATAGGAGGCGCTTAAAGCATTTTAAAATACCTTTCAAACGAGAGACAGCATAAGTCGCTTCAGTTGTTCAGTAGTTACGGCCTTCCGTATTTTAGCTATTTATAGCTGTTTTCCCGCTAAACTAGCGGGGTTTTCCAAAAGTGGTAGAACTAAAGTTTCTTATATCGAGCTGTTGAACATCATATCAAATTTTCAGGACTTTAAAACCATGTTTTGAGACACACAGGCAAACTGACAAACAGAATTAAATTTTCATTTTGACTAGGCCCCCGCAAATTTGTTTTCGGTATAACTTTTGAACGGAGCGTCCGTTCTGATATGACCCCTCATATTAAGCGCATTTTCAGTAAGAGGGGCCAATTATCCCCACCGGCCCCAACAGATCCAAATTTCTAAATTTTCACTTTTACACTTTCACCGCTCTCTCCCAAACCAATTGATTTTATTGAGGTCTTGGTATGCAATCCTTTAAGTTTTAGCAATACCTTTAATTTGGTGTATTACTCATTACGATCGGACTATCACAGCAGATTTTCAATTTTGCGGCTATATATATTAGTCGCCTTCGCACACTCTCCTTGTGCGCTTCGTCACTACATGGACTGCCGTCCATAGTGATTGTCTAAATCTGTCAAAATAATTATGCCGACCAGTGTAGCTTTTAAAATATTGTAAGAACATGCATACAGTTTTTAACAGAATAATAGCAGGAAATGTTGACTTGCTTACAGCAATTTTGTCAGAGCAAGCAAATATTTTTGAAATTATTTTACAAGACTAACAACAGTCTATGTTAACGGGTTTAAAACATAAGCAATTCCTTTTAAAAAATTCCTACTGAGGTGTAAAGGGGTTGTCCGTAGTTGTCCGTGTATTTGTTTTTGCTTTGCGTACTATTAAATAGTTAAACTACTATTAAAATAGTTACGCTTACGGGATGTGTGTATTTTCTTTTTGTACCTTTAAACTATTTTAAATAGTTGTTTAACTATGAACAATAGTTACCCTAACGTAACTTCTTTAATATACAAGTATGCAACAGTAATTTTACAAATCTTCTGCGATGGCTTATATATAATTCTCAACTGGGTCTAGCCCCTCATGAACCAAGCCCACGTCAGATTCTGAGACATTAAGACTTTACTTCAATACTTATTTCCTGTCTTAAGTCTGTTATATACTTCAACACTAGCTGAAAGTCAAGTGCAACCCGCATCTTTATAAGGTGTAGGATAATTTTAATATTACTTATAAATTACTGTGAAATAACTATAATTGTATAATTGTATATTTACTATAAAAATAGTAAGTTAACTACAATTTATGGTTCGGGCACATTCTACCCTTCCTTACAGTTGCATAACTATTTTTTATAGTAGACCTTACGATTACGAATTACGTAAGAGTAACAATGTAATTAGTAGAATTGACAATTTTTGTGGTTGGGGACTGTTTAACAATTATAACGGTTAATTTTACCAAGTTTTTTTTTGTGTGTACATTCCATCTATTCCATACATTTTGAAATTTGTATGAAAAATTCGATTCCATGTTACATTCCACTATAGGCTGTATGACCACTTTTTGTGGCCTAAATTAATAACTTAAAACTCGGCCTAAAGAACTTGTGAGATGGTTCCGAAGCCGCCCAGCTGGGGCAACCGAGCGGGTCGCAGGTTGCGGATAGCGAACGACCTCTACTTCCGGAGGTCAGCTGTGAATAAACTGGTGGCAGAGGTCAATCACGGAATCGTGGACGGAAGCCCCAGCAAATAATCAGCCCCGGACAGCCAGCGGGTATCTTGCATCGATGCAGTGCCGACGATGCGAGTTGTTCAGCCGCATCTAAATATTTGCTTTACACAAACCCAAAAACCCTACGCACCACCTACCCCCCTCCTCTCTCAAAACAACATCTCACTCCGGGCCGGACTAAGGTGTAACTCGGACCGTGCCGAGAGTCAGCCTGGCTGGGGGCCCGGGTCAAAAACTAGCCCAGTCTTGAACGGTGAGCTCAGGGAAATGGCGACCCCCTGTTCTAACTACCGCCTTACCCGGGCATCGCGGATCTCTGCCCTGGTGGACCTTCCCCTTCTCCGCAACTCGTGGGATCTAACATGGAGACAACTAACAAAAAACAAATTAACACAGAGACGGGAACTCTTAAAAAACCCACAGAAATGCAGAGCGCTGGCTCCAACGCAAGCACCAGCACGGTCCGGAAGGGACCACATCCCAAATTGGGGGTGTTGGGTGGCAGAAAGCCGGCTGCCGATACGTCCGCCTCAGGAGCAACTGCACCAAAGGCAACGGTAGGCACAGCCAAGGCGATCGGGCCACCCACTGGTGGCAAATACACATACGCGGAAAGACGGACTGCTGCTCAGACTCTGCGCTCACATGCTAGAAGCAACATTGCCACACCTTCGCCAGAATGGCTGAAGAAGGTAGAGTGGGCAAAGTTGGTGCTTCCCAACTATGGGCAGGATAAGCCCACACAAGAAGGTGCTCAGACGAAGCGGCAACGATCCCTCGAGCTACCCGGACCTTCGGCGAAGAGATCAAAGGTCCAGCCCTCGGTTTCCTTCGCGGAGATCACCAAAGATCGAGTCCTAATCGGTCTTATCGATAAGGGAAACCCGGAAGGACGGATCCCCAGAAATAAGTGGAAAGCAGTGGAGTCCCACCTGTCCATCATATGCCTTCGCATGATCCGCGAAAACCCATGCTCTCCGCCCTGCTGCATGGACGCGGGATGGTACCAAGGCAGCGTCAAAGTGGTAGCCTGCGACAGTCAGCGGTCGGCTGACCTGTACAAGCAGGCGGCAAGTAAGCTCGGTGCGGTCTACGAGGGGGCGAATATTGTCGCACTTGACTGGTGCGACGTCCCTAGTAGGCCCCGAGCCCGGATCTGGCTCCCAGCAGCTATGAAGGCACCGGAGGACATCCTCTATATGCTGCAAGTTTGCAATCCGCACCTCCCCACGAAGGACTGGAGAGTCGTCAAGGTGGAGGAACACGAAGGGGACGTAAACCAGGCGGTCTTGGTCCTAAATAAGGAGTCGGTGGCGCCAATCGCGGATGCTCGAGGCAAGCTGAACTTCGGTTTCAGTGCCGTCTATATGAAGGTGTACAAAGGCGACTCGAATGCTGCCGGAAGCCCTGCAGGCAACCCAGCCGAGCAGGTGCTTGCCGAGGAGTTGGAGGCGCCTGGCGGGCCGGAGGACGGCTACTCTACCGATTCCTCGCTAAGCAGAGAGATACGAGCGCTGGGACCGGCTATCGAAGACGTGGACCTGAGTGAGGAGGAGGCCGACGTCACTGTTGTGGAGGTTGCAGATGCAGATGACGCTAAGACTTCTGCAAATCAATCTCCACCACAGTAAGACAGCTTTGGCTGCACTACAGCTTCGCCTGGCTCAGGGCGAAGCCGACTTAGATCTGGTACAGGAACCTTGGGTGGTAGGAGGCAAGGTTGCTGGACTGGGAACAAAAGAGTATAAGCTAATGCTTGACCCCAAAGAAGGTAAAATTCGAACCTGCATTTTAGCCAAAAGGCACCTAAATATATTTCTGCTTCGCAATTACAGCAACGGAGATAACACCTCAGTAAGCCTGGAGCTGCAGTACGGTTCCATTAGGCTGCTATCGGCCTACATGGCCTTTGAAAAGGAAGACCCCCCAGACGCGCTAGTCAGAGGACTGGCAAAGGAATGCGAAGAGCTCAAGACAGGTTTGGTAATAGGCTGTGACGCCAACGCCCATCACACCCAGTGGGGTTGCCCAAACAACAACGACAGAGGTGAGTCTCTTTTTGACTTTATTCTTAACTCGAACTTATTTTTATGCAATAGGGGAAATGCCCCCACCTTCATAACCAAAGCGTGCCAAACGATCATAGATCTAACGTTGGTATCAGATTCACTAGTAAGTGCAGTCAGAAACTGGTTCGTCTCCGACCAGCACTCTTTCTCAGATCATAGATTCATTGAAACAATATTGTCCCTTGATTCACCCTTGCCGGTCAGCTTCGCAAACCCCAAAAGGGCTGACTGGCCTATGTACAAAGAAATTCTGACGAATATCCTTCCCACGGAACTGCCAGAAAGCCCAACAGATCCACAAGAGTTGGATATAACAGTAGACATTTTCACAAATGCCTGCAACTCGGCATTCAAAGCTGCATGCCCAATAGGGAAACCAAGAGGGAAGAAAAAACCCCCCTGGTGGACGCAACAACTATCAATCCTCAGATCCAGCTGCAGAGGCCTGTTTAACAGAGTAAAGGCAGGAAATGAGGAAACGAACTGGCAATGCTACAAGCGCGAATTAGCCTTGTACAAAAAGGCCCTTAGAAGAGCGAAACGAGCCGCATGGCACACTTTCTGCTCTGACATAGAAGAAACGACTGATGCTGCAAGGCTCAGGAAAATACTCTCCAAGACAGCCGCGCCACTAGGCTATCTACAGAAAGCGAATGGATCCTGGTCGGACTCTAGCAACGAGTCCCTAGACCTACTTCTAGACACGCACTTCCCAGGAAGCCAACTAACTGGGCGTCCTCCAGAAAGAATTGGCGGAGAAGGGATCAATCTAGATCTCCTTATATCAGACCGCAACATTAAATGGGCCATTCAGAGCTTCAAACCATATAAATCGCCGGGACCAGATGGAATAACACCGGCACATATCCAACAAGCTGGTCAGCTAGCTATAAATTGGCTTAGTAAAATCTTCCGCACCATTTTGGCGGTAGGAGAGCTACCAACCAGATGGCGGGAAACGAAAGTGGTCTTCATTCCCAAGGCAGGAAAGGCCACCCACACCACAGCAAAGGACTTCAGGCCAATAAGCCTGACATCTTTCCTGCTTAAAAGCTTCGAGAGGCTGTTAAGCCTACACCTGAGAGCCACCATAACCCCGGCACAACTGTCCGAGGCACAACACGCTTACACCAAGGGTAAGTCAACCGAATCGGCGCTACATGTCGTGGTAAGCAGCATCGAGAAATCACTCAACAATAAGGAGTACACACTGATCGCACTCCTAGACATAGAGGGAGCCTTCAACAACGTACTACCAACAGCAATAACAGATTCACTCACAGAACTAGGGGTTGAGGCTCAACTAGTGGGGCTGATCCATAAACTGTTGATTAGCAGAATGGTCACGGCCGCACTAGGGGCCTCAACTCAAACTAGACTAGTGAACCGAGGAACCCCGCAAGGGGGCGTTTTATCCCCCTTCTGTGGAATATCGCAGTAAATAAACTACTGCGAATTCTGGAAGGAGGAGGATGCAAAGTGGTGGCATACGCAGACGATGTCGCCATCATCTTTAATGGTAAGTATCCACAAACACTCTGCGATCTTATGACCGCAAAGCTAAAAATACTATCGGAATGGACGATAAAAAACGGACTCGGGGTAAATCCCTCAAAAACGGAGCTTGTTCTATTTACGAATAAGTACAAGATCCCACAACTCAACCCACCCATATTAAATAACTGCAATCTCTCTTTTAGCGAACACGCCAGATACCTGGGGTTGGTATTAGATAAGCGCCTTAAATGGGGCTTAAACAACCAAGAGAGAACCAAAAAGGCAACCATTGCACTTTACTCCTGTAAAAAAGCAATTGGGCTAAGATGGGGCATGTCACCTAAAATTGTAAACTGGATCTACACAGCGGTAGTCAAGCCAATCCTCCTATACGGGGTGGCTTTATGGTGGACCGCTCTACAAAAACAATGTTTCCTAACTCCACTAAACAAAGTACAGCGAATGGCGGCCCTGTGTATTAGTGGAGCCCTTAGATCTACCCCAAACGAAGCGCTGAATGCGATCTTGAACCTCCCGAGCCTGGACTTAGCAGGCATGGAAAGGGCCAAATCGACAGCCATTCGATTGAGGGATACTGGGCAATGGAAAGCCCAACTTTACGGTCATGCTAATATACTTCAGCATGATAAGTCGATTCCGAAGAAAACGGACCTATGCAAATCTCATGAGTATAAACACACACCCTTCGAGGCCCTGATCCCAGATAGGGAGGAATGGCAGCAGGGCAGACCAGGCTCGCCAGACGCAATCTGCTTCTACACAGATGGCTCAAAATTGGACGGGCACGTTGGCGGAGGGGTATACTCCGAACAATTAGACATCAGGAAGTCATTCAGACTCCCGGACCACTGTAGCGTCTTCCAAGCGGAGGTACACGCTATAAAGGAGGCACTCGACTGCTTAGGGAACACCAGCCTAAGTAGATACCTTAATATATATAGTGATAGCCAAGCGGCTATTAAATCAATCTACTCGACAAACCGGGTCACCGGGACATCGTAGGCAACTGCATAGCGGATGAGTTAGCCAGGCAGGGCACCATCATGCCTCTCCTTCCAGAAAAGGAGAGTGTCGGTATGCCCATGGCAACTTGCAAGCTAAACATTAGAAATCAATTTATCAAACTAGCCAACACCAATTGGCAATGTGCACCAAAGTGCCGTATCACACACCAGACATGGCCGATGATTAACAATAAAAGAACGTCAGCACTACTCAAACTCAGCCGCACAGAGTGTGGTATGTTAGTTAGAGCCCTTACAGGCCACTGGCTAGTCGGCACACATGCCGGCAGGCTAAAAGCCCCGAAAAATGACTTTTGTAGGAGCTGCAGGGATGAGGAAGAAGAAGAAACGGTGGAACACCTTCTTTGCTTCTGCCCAGCCCTTTGCAGACTTAGACTGAAGCACTTAGGATACCCCTTCCTTAACGATCTGACCGAAATATCGGAGATCAAGCTTAAGGACTTAAACTCCTTTGTAAAATCTT
>JBAMCF010001224.1:0-18890 GCA_037075285.1 Drosophila lutescens | reverse complement strand
ATTTTCAAATTTATGATGATTATGATGACTTGGCACCCTGCAAGTTAACATTTACGCCAGTAAATGAAGTAGTTGTTAATGATAATAATAATCATAATGTAAGTGAAGTTTCAAACATTTTAAACAAAACAGAGAGAAGCGTAGTGTAGAAGAAAAATATTCTTTTCTTAAAAAAGAATTGTTACACAAATTTAAATCAGATTTACTTGAAAGGGAAAATAGAGAGGGGGTACCATTTTCGTATTAAGAATTCAATGCCATTACGAATCCAAAAGATTAAAAAAACTTTCTTATCTAGACACATACAAAGTTATAATAACATGTGCAGAAATTGATGAGGAACTTTTTTACTATCCAAGACTACCAAAAACAATAGATTTACCTCCTCCCAAGGGTGTAAATAAAAGAGAGGCCATAACTGTTGGTGGCGTAGACTCTGACGGGGGGAAATTATGTCTTTTAGACTGTATTGAGTTGTTAAACCGGAACAACTTTATCATGAATTAGGCGTAAACAATTACTTTTTTTTCAGAAGGGTAACAATATTGAAATTTTAACAAAACAAAAGGTGAGTTAAATTATTTTTAGTAAATAATATTTCATTTTATTAATTCGTTTTTCTCTTCTCATTTCAGTTGAATATGTTCATCTTTTAGGGTCTAACGTAGTTTCAGTAAATTCAATTTCTAATAATATTTCTAGTTTTAATTTAACTGATGATGACATCACACAACTTTATCACCAAAATATAAACATTAACTTAAGCAATAGCGATGAGAGTAATGAAAATAATGATATTACTCCTGAACAAGTAGAGTTGGGTTATTATCTAAAACAGATAGGGAAAAAAAACGAGGAAGAAAAATCAGCTGAAGAAGAAGATGAACCTGTTCAAGACAGGGATTCTGAACCTGAAGCTAAAATGAACCCACATGAATTAGAACTGTGGAATTATCTATATAGGCAACGGGTACAAAACCAATCAAATAAAATATACTCACCCAATTTATAAAAAATTTCCAAAAAAAAATTTACAAACACACCCAAATATTTTATATTTAATACTCAATTTATTGAAATGTATTTGTTATTCGTTCAACTTAATGTTATACTAACAAAATATAAACATTTATATATATATATTGCTTAAGATTTATATATATTTTGTTAATTTTTATTGTTCAACACCTTTTATCAAACTTACTAATTAAATAAATATTTTGCATTGTTAAATCTAAAATTGTTTCTGTTTTTTGGGATCGGGGGGTAATTCATTATAAAACATTTCAAGTTCAAGTGACTTGTAAAGTAATTCATGTTCAACATTTTCAATTTCTTTTTTTAGACAGTTGAGTAAAGTTTTTTGTTGCTCAGTCTGGAATTCAAGACTTTCTAATTCATCTACCTGTCTCCCCAAAACAAGTGACTCTCCCTCAAGGAATTGAACATTTGTTATGAGTTCCCTTTCTATTAAACTCTTATGATGATAAGGGAGTGTAGAAAATTTATCAGCCTCAACTTTTCTCTTCGTATCATTACCATCAAGAATTATTTTTGTCATTTTGTAAGTATTTATGGTATGCATTTTAGATCTAAAAACTGACATACTACCATACATTCGTGTTTCAGTGAATAGAACCTTTTTATATTTTTCGATATCTAGATACTCTAGTGCTGTTCTCGTTACTCCCTTAGATTTCATAAACGATTTGTCCATAGAATCAATTTTATAACAATAAACCTTAGGACGGAGACCAACAAACTCTGACATTGGCCTACCATGAAGCTCATCTTTAAAAACGCCTAATACCGCTTTATTACATATTTTAAAATTATATAATTTAGCTCTTTCTTCGGAATATCCAGATGTATCAAATTTGAATTCTATATCATCCCGAATATCTCTGTAAAAGTCATCAGTTTTAATTGTATAGATGAAGGAATCTGTATCCATGTAATTTAATCTTATATTATCTTGAAATTTTGGTTTCATATACTGATAATGGAAATTATACATGTTCCACTTTGATAACTCTAATACTGTAAACCCAAGATACATGGGTTTATCGTATACATATGACATTCTTCTCATTTGAATTGTATAGAAATCATTCTCTAGTTTTGTAGCACTTTGGAAATTAAATTTGGAAATTAATGCTCGTGCACATAATTTTTTACGACCACTTTTATTATTATTATTATTCTGTGGAGGATCCCAATCACAAACTATTCTAATGTCAACGCGTTTCTCGATATTTTCGAGGGTTTTACCGTAGACTGCATTATTTAATAATTTAAAAAAATCTTTTTCAAATGAATTTTTAGCTTTCTGACGATATTGGGTGTTAAGGTCTATATAGGTTTTGAGCCAAGGTTTTTGTTCAAAACGCATCCCTCTATGAATTTTTTTTAGCTGCAACCCATTAAGCAAACATTGCTGTAAATTTTTATAATGAATGATATAATTTTTTTTATTTCCGAGGTCGGCAATTAATTTTTTTACTTTTTCGCTATTAGTGGCTAACTTTGTTGTTGAACAAAACGGTAAATCACTATGTAAATCATGAATACTGTATGGATAGTCCAAGTCCACTTCTAAAATATAACCATAATGACCATCGCTTGGAATATTTTCTACTACTAAATTTTCTATGTCTATGGGAGACAACCACTTAAACCCTTGGTAAGGTAAAGGTTGAGACATTGCCCAACCATACAAATTATTTGCATCTAAATACATTAAAAATGATGACTCTTTACTATCATCATAGTCTCTTAAATATTTATTATTTGCTTTACTATATCTGTGACAGCATTGTACCAATCCACCCCGAATTCCACTTTGTATAAATTTATACATATCAATATCAGTTATTAACTCTAACTCAATTTGTGTGGTTTTCAACATTGCCTGCCAAGATAAACCTGGTGTTGTATAAAAATGAGCTGGGTCAAGAGAATAAATTTTCATGCAAATTAAACGGAAATTTTCAAAAACATCAGTTAATAATAATACATCAGTTTTTAAATAAATCTCTAGATAGTCCTTTAGAGATTTACAGGAAAATTGTGTCCAAACTTTAACAGCATGACTATAATCCTCTTGAGAACACTGCTTTTCAGTAAACTGATTATAAAATTGGTCTCTTGATGGTAAACTAGTTTCCTCTAGTCTATGTTCTGAATCAAGATATTCATATGGGAATACACCCTTCTTCCGCATAAGTCTAAATTCATTTTCACAATTAAAATGTGATCTTACTGATTTAAGTTGATCATCTTCTAAATTGGATGCTAATGCATCTAGACTAGATGACATAAATCTAAATGTGTCTAGAAACCTTATCTCAAAACTGTTTCCACATTCATTTTCAATGATTTTCATTACTGAAATGAAGTGCTCCTTGTTTATGGGAATAACTTTAATTTCTCCAGGAATAGTTGTCAATTCTTTGATAAACAAGTGACAATCATACTTGGAAAAATTGTGGAAGAAAACTGGGATAAAATTAGACGTTTTCAATTCTAAATTACATTTCGAATGAGCTGCACCCCTGTATCTACCTGTATAATGACAATGATCTCGAACACTATCATCCGCTAAAGCCTTCTCACAAATATGACAATTGAGGGCATACTCAAAATCATATTCGTCCTCTGGATTCATTACTATGGGAACAATTTTACTCAAATATTTTGAATGAATAGTTTTTAAGTTATTTACAAGGGAATTGACAAAATTTATGGCTGAATTACCTCCCGTTTCCATTACAAATTTATCTAAGCTAGAATCATATGCACACTTTATAAAGTAAGCATATGAAATTGGTACATGTTCATTTACATTAAACAGTTTAGGACTTACATCAATATTTTTACGTCGAAGTATGCACTCGAAATCTGCATACACTGCGAACGGAACTTTTAGTTGATGACGCAGTGCCGTATACTTCAATGTCGATTTATATGGGTTTGGGAGAGTGACAACCTTTCCACTGCAAAGCTCCTTGTGGCGAAGTGCGTGACTTGCAGTTGATGAAAAATTTAAGCAGGTATTGCAAAACCATTCCCGTCCATTATGTGATCCTCTTTGTGAAGTCATTAGTCTATTAAATAAAAGAAAATATAGCAAATAATGTAAAATAATAAGTAAAAGTAGGTCTATAACGAGTAAAATTCATACTTTGAAATATTTTTTATCCATGTGTAGTGACCGAATCCGTTTCCTTCCAGGAAAAGTATATTTATGTGCGTCGGCTTTTCAACTCCAGATTGATAAAGAGGTCCAATTATAGTTTCACTTTCCTCGTCGTATCCAAAAACGTTAATGCTCATTGTAACGTTTTTTTGAATGAAAATGTCTATGTCCTTTATTTTGAGCGGGAATGTTAACCCACTGAAGTCCAAATTTATTCCAGATTTTAAAACAATTCTTTCCGCGCTTATATCAACTTTATATGTGTAGCTTACACTAGCGTTACTTGCTACCTTTGTAAGTGCCGAAATCAAAGTCCATTTAAAACAGTATGAGTCATTGTTATTTTGGACATTAATTATTGCTTTTTTCGAAAAAAGCTTGGGTGGTGTTGGGATAAATGAGGATCCAGAAAGCGGTTTAAATTGATTGAAATTCATTTCCAATCGAATTATGCGGAGTAGGGTCCACCCGCTATCCCTTTCCTGAAACTCTTCCATTTTTATTTTCAGATGGTCTGAGTGATTGGTGAATATGCGGTCTAAATCCGAGTGGCTTGTAACAACTTCCATTTTGCTTTGGAATTGTTTAGTCTCCGTTTTTAAATCATCATCTTTCACGAGCATATATTCCGCAAAAAGCTCAAAATTAACTTTACCGGACATGTAGCTTTGAAGCACATTAATTAAATGAGATTTTAAAGCCTCTCCTGCTTCGAAGAGGAACTCTTCCGGGTATCTTAATTCCTCTCCTTCATTAACATACATATAATGAAGGATTCGCCCCTTGAATCCATCCGAAATCTTTTTGATTCTTCCATCCAAAGGTTCTATAGCATTCCGCTTGTGTTCCTCGGAACAGAATTACAATTGTAATTAATTTGTAGATTGTTTTAAAATTTTTAAATTCTTTTTCACAAAGTCAGTTGTAATGTAGTTAATTTACAATTATAATTTAATTGTTCGCACAAAGTCACTTTTCAAATGAGGTAGACTCGTTGATAAGATCACTTTACTGTTTTTCGAAACTGGTAAAAGAAGTAGTTCACTTCAAGAAAATTTGAATATACTGATTTGATTTAATTGAAATTCTGACTTAAATATAACTTTGAGGATAGATTATTAGTATGAACTTAAACTTTAGTTTGTAAATTAAAAAAAAATTCAAAGTTTTGATTGGTTTAAAAATTTTCCTTAAATTTAATATAAGAAATTAGACTTGCAACGAAATGATTGGTTGATGACATTATTTTCCTTAAATTAAATATAAGAAATTAGTCTTGCAACGAATTGATTGGTTGATGTCAATATTTTCCTTAAATTTGATTCCATCGAATATTTGATGGTGAGGGAGGGGTGAAAGTGAACCGTGACCTAGCAACCAGGTTTTTGTCTACTCGGTTTCTAGTCACATTTGAATTTGTCTAACTATTCTTCTCAAAGGGATGATTGCGAGGGAGGAAAGGTGGTGGAAAAGCATGCTCCCCATATGAAGAGGGGATAAAAGTGAGAAGTTACTGGGAAGAACCTTCACTTCGAATTGAAACTCCACTGGATCAGCAACAAAAACAACTAGTAACAACTAAACAGCAAAAACAACAAACAGCTAAACAACAAACAGCTAATAACAAGGAACAAACAACGGTTAAACAACTACATCATCAGTTAAACAGCAATAACAACAACGGTTAAACAACTACATCATCAGTTAAACAGCAATAACAACAACGGTTAAACAACTACATCATCAGTTAAACAGCAACAACAACTACAACATCAACTACATCATGAATAACAACCACGTGTGTAATGAAATCACCAATTTCCTCAAAGAAAATGGTGATTTCATTTTTGAGGATCATCGGCAGTCCCTGGAGCTGATTTTCTCCAATCTTCAAAGGATGGACAGAGTCGGTGAGAGAGAAACTAAATATGGTGTACATATGGTATCATGTCCCTGGGCCGACGATGACGTAAGAGAGGGCCCGGATACTTGTCAATGTCACCAGGCACCATACCTTAGAATTAAAGCTATTGCTTTAATTGACAAATATAATAAACTTAACCTTAAATTTACAAATAAAAAATAAATAAACAATAAAAATATATTTGAATTTAAAATTTGTATCTTCTTTTGTTTGGGGGGGATGGGTGATTTTTTTTTCAGCTATTTCTTTCAGGTCAAAAAGTTAAAAAAAAAACATATATATTTGAAATTAAAATTTACATATTCTTTTTGTTATTGGGCGGGTGTTTGTTTCTCAGTGGCAAGCAAAGGGATCCCCTTTTCAAGGGTGATTGCTTTCAGCTGTTTCTTTTGAACGTGACAACAGCCCGTGACATTCTATCACGTACCCGTGTGAGCACCACACTTTCTTAATCTAAGCAAAGAATATATTGCTATGATCACCTGACACACCTCAGTAATTTCTCCCCGTTTAACTAGGATAATCCAGATAAGCAAAGGACACCCGTCACACCCCAGTAATTTTTCCCCCCATTAACCAGGAAAACCTAAATATAGCGCTATGATCACCTGACACACCTCAGTAATTTCTCCCCGTTTAACTAGGATAACCCAGATAAGCAAAGGACATCCGTCACACCCCAGTAATTTTTCCCCCCATTAACCAGGAAAACCTAAATATAGCGCTATGATCACCCGTCACACCGTGTGAGCACCACACTTTCTCGATCTAAGCAAAGGACACCCCGTCACACCCCAGTAACTTCTCCCCGCTTAATAAGAGTCCCGATTTTTGGACCGAATTACGGGAATCTGATTCCTGGATACAAATCCTAGATACAAAAGCTGGATACAAATTAACGATCACTCGTCACGCACCCATTAACTTTAATTACCCCCCACACAATCCTAGATACAAAAGCTGGATACAAAAGCTGGATACAAATTAACGATCACTCGTCACGCACCCATTAATTTTAATTACCCCCACACCTGTCACATTGTCCTGATTTATTACCCTAATTAGCATAATTAATTACCTCCCCTTCCACTTTTGTATCCAGCTTTTGTATCCAGAACTCTCATTTATATACTACTAAGCGATATGAACATTTTGTCCACTGGGATTAAGGAACTCAGGCACAAGTGCATGCAACTCTATATTTGAACATTTTCAACATGTATATGGCGAGCTACAAGAAGGAAGCTATCTGATTTATCATTCCCGACAGCGAAGATCACCACTTGATATAGTAGGTAATGTGGCTAACTCACTATTTGGCGTACTTGACGCCAGGTACGCAGACGACATGGCCAAGGTCATAAACGAGGTGAAATCCAGAGAAGACGTGTTGATGATGCTACTCAAAAACCAAACATCGATCTTGGATTCTACTATAAACGTAGTCAGGAAAAGCGAGTCATCCACTGATAACCGCATCAGAAATTTGGAGCATCAACTAGCAACCCTCAACAAGGAACGAGGCAGATATCAAGGCGACCACTTACAGCAAGCATTTGTAATCTTAACTGCCCAGCTAACCCTGCTGGCAACTGGAATGCAGCGGATGCAAGCGGAAATTGCCAGCGTTCTTACCGGCGTTCGTCATCGAACCATCAGTCCCATGCTGGTAACTCCCAAGCAGCTAAGAGACCAATTAGACAAAATTCGGGATCATCTACTTCCGAAACAGATGTTGCCGGTCCCGACGGAAAATGTAATGGAACTCTATAAAATCATGCGCGCTGAGGGAACCACAACTACAGATCATGTTATATTCAAAATGACAGTACCTCTGGTATCGACAACACAGCAGGAAGTCTTCAGCATCATCCCCATCCCGACGTGGAAATCAGGAGGCTGGAATCGATTCGACAATAAGACACCTATCATAGCTGTAAATTCCCACAGAGATCAATTCATTGGTCTTACTGAGGATGAGTTCGAGCAATGTCTAGTATTATCCAACAACGAACACATTTGCTTTAACCATCAAGCCGCATTCAACGCTGAAAATCGGTGTGAATTTTAGCTATTCAACAACAAATCTGAAACACCCTGTGAGATTATTATGTCGAAAGCAGATTAGCTTTGGTTAAGAACGCATCAACGAAACAGGTGGATGTTTGCGACCCACAACCAAATAGAACTACAAGCTGTATGCAAGGGAATACCTTCCACCATTTACCTTGATGGATCGGGCTTATTGTCTCTTTCCCCAAGAGAACGACGAGCAGCCATCACCTGAACCTACCCCACGCAGTTTTGCGTTCAGCATTAGCTATGGTTAAACACTTGTTCAACGGCCGGGAGTTGAACAATAGTTGCAATAGTTGTAAGTCAGCGCACTGAAGTATCATATATCGGGTCAAGCCGTCAGCAACATTATCAATGACCCACTTATTGGCACGAGCTTATTCTGATGAATTGTAACTGGGCTTGCTCCCATTAGCGGATTTGCCAATTATGCATAATAACCAACACTTTGCTGTATACCTATTCTGTTAACCTAAGCATTTTTTACCTATAAATACCGTTAAGTTTATTCAATAAAATCAGTAACAATTCTGACTCTTACAATCAAGTTGTACTCATTCTGCATTCAACAGAGGCTGTCGCTCAGATCCTCATATGCAAACCTTAGACCAACTGGTTCAAGTTCTAGTTGCGACGACTTTAGGCAGACAGTTTATGTACTGTATGCCAGGCATCTAAGCCAAGCAATAACAGTCACTACCCTTCGACGTTTAAAATTACGTCGACACGGAGCATGAATTTCTTTAACAATACACAATTTATCACTCATAGTTTTTGGTACTAGAACTTTCTTACTATTGGAGTTGCAGTACCATCTATTTCAACTGTCTGTGATTTTAAAACTGATTTCGGTTGAGTAACATATTGAAAAACATAGTTTTCAACACTAGTAATCTTTGTTAACATATTGGTTAGAATTTTATCAACCCTCCCATTATTAACTTGAACTAAATTTTCCAAAGAAGTTATTTTAGAAAGTCTTCGATTAAGGGATGTATTTATTTTCATATTAAGGACTCTCTTTAACGTCTCCAAGTTTTCATCGACATATTTTTTCGTCGTTGCATCCGAATAATCTATTGGGTTCCCACAATTTTTAAGTCGTTTCTGTTGGGTATTCAGGTTATCGTCACCATCAATGTACAACCCCACAACAGTTTTAATGTCCCTTTTTAAAATATCTGTGTGCAAAGTGCAAAGTGTCCAAACTTGTCGACAGACATTTTGTTTATAAGGTAAATTAAAGTTTTTATACGTTATATATTCAATTAATATATAATTTTAGCCTCTCGCAGTTCTTCTATTATAGACATGATCTCGTTATTGTGATTAGTGTTGCCAGCGGCCTTTGAAGCTATTAAAAGCTGCAATCTGTCAACTAATTCATTGACATCATCCCAATAAATATAATTGGGTTTTGCTCGTTGTAGGGTCATGTATCCAAATCCCTTTTTATTTGATTTTTTTTGTTTTGATTGAATTGGGGTGGATATAGCTGAAGGAGCTATATTTTCTTTGCTCATGAACTTTTTAATAATGTTTGTATACTTATAACCTCTACTTCCTTTTATTCGCTTATTTGGATCAAAATTTATTCTATGTGCACTTGTCTCAGTAATGATTTCTTGATAATTTTTCAAGTCTGTCTCACTGAATTGTGTTGGCTTATTATGAACAATAAGAGAATAAATGACTTATATGTAATTCACTATTTCCCAAATTTAAGAATTTGGGGGTTGATGAACTTTTTCTAGGTCCATAAGCGTTGTCCAGAACTTTTTTTCTCGATAGACTGCTAATACTAAAATCATAGTCTGCAAGAATTAGACTGCTAGCATCTGCTTCTATTTCTGGCGGTTTTTTTAGTGGTGTTTCTTGCGGTGATTCCGACTCTGTAGACATTTCAATATGTGATTGTGAAAAAAATGTATCATCTGAGTCACTAGTATCATCATCATTATAAATTTTTGTTTCTTCATTTCGCATATGATTATCATCATAATCATAATCATGATCATCATCGTCATCATAACTTAATTGATTTTTCTTATGCTTTTTACTGGGGGTTTCATTTTTAAGCATTTCACTCTTTTGCTTTAGAACCGATGAATTATCTTCGTTTGTATTCATATACTTTCGTTTTTTATTTTCACTAACTAGTTCATTTAATGGATCTGTTATAGGCTTAAAAGTTTCTTTCAACTCGTAAGCATTTTGTGATTTAAAATGTTTTAGATCATTGAACTTTTTCTTCAATGCATTTCTCGTTTTAGTAAGCTGACTGAAAATTGTGATTTTCGATTTCGACGCCGCCACATAAGCGCCCAAAACCCCACGGAGGGGGGAGGGGCGGCATTCAATATTATTATGATATTATTATTATCAATATTATTATATTATATTTAATCGATATTATCATTATTATTACTACGTTATTGACAACCCCAAGCCCATGGAGTAGGCGAGGGAGTTTTGTTATCAATTATCTCATTATATTCAATAACTTTGTTATTATCCCTATTGGTTCTAAGAGAATCTCATGAAGCCCCGTTTAGTTTAAAATATAATAATCATAGCCCTAAGAAAACCCATATGCCTTAGTCTATAGATATATAGTAGGGGAGCGAACAAGAGAATAGGGAATAGGGAAAGGTACAGTCGGCGCCAGACAAAACGAGAAGCGACAAACGAACGAAAAAGCAGAGCGACAAAGTATACGACGGCGACGGCGCAGTCGACGCTAGACAGAGCGAGAAGCAACCAACGTACGAAAAGGCAGAGCGACAAAGTATACGACGGCGACGGCGCAGCCGACGCCAGACAGAGCGAGAGACAACAATAAGCCAAGTAGGCCAAGGAGAAAGCTCGAGACGGAGTGCGAGCGCGTAAACGCGCGATCAGAAAGCCTAGCGACAAATGATGTGGTGAAATACAAAAAAAAGCCGGGGCTGCGAGGGTCGAAGGCAGAGGGAAAAACGCCGGGAAGTCAGTCGAGTGAGAGTACCGAAACGGATCAGAACGTCGTGGAGAAACCGGGAATAGGGTTTATTAAGCAGAGACACGCGGCTGTAGGGTAAGCAAGTGGTACAGTCTACCACTAGTTAGTATCTGGTGCAGCAAAGAAAGTCTCGAGAAAACAGCAATTGTTTAAAAATCAAGAAAAAAATAAGCAAGAAGCAAAAGAACAAAGTGAATAAAAGTGGAACTAATTAATATAAAATTTGATTGATGCGTGTGTTTCTTTTATTAAAATTGGAATAATATCTGCTAATAGGAGCCCCGTTAAACAAGTGTAGAAAATAACCAAAATAATCCGTAACATAATTCCGGCGGTCAAATCAATAAATAACAAATAACCTAGAACTAATAGTGAGTCTGTTTATGACCTATAACCCCCAACTTTATAACCTAACTTGCCCTGTATTAAATATTGTAGTTAATTAGAAGTTCTGGGTTTGCCCGACTTTAAATAGTAGTTAATTAGAAGTTCTGGGTTTGCCCGACTTTAAATAGTAGTTAATAAGAATGTAGAAAGTCGAAACGAAAGTTTAAATTATTGTTAATTGAGAACGCCGAAAAGTGAAAAGACTTGGCTTGGCTGCTGCAAAATTTGGGGGGAGAGAAAATACAAGACTGGCCGATTCGATATTCAAAATTCAACTAGTTTATTAGTTATATCTTAGATCTAACATAATATTTCTGGGCCTGTAAGCGGTGAACATAACGCTGTTGGGCTCTCTTAAGCTGTTACTTATTTATATCTTAACATAATTCAAAACTTCATGATTAGCGTTCTGCGCTTCAACATTCCCGCCACCTTGAAGGACCGGCCTTCAACATACTGGGAGTACAGCCAGCTTTTGAATGGGACGCTTAAATATGTGACCTGTTGCGGTCTTGATTTCGGCCACTCGAACTCGACCATCGGCCCCTTCCACCACGCTGATGACCCTGCCGGTAATCCAACGCTGGGGTGGAGTGTTGTCCTCGTGGATGATTACCAAAGCTCCGACCTCCAGATTGGGCGATGTAGTTTGCAACTTGGTTGTGCGCTGAAGGCTGTGGACGTATTCCTTGGACCACGCCTGCCAAAACCGCTGTCTGAGCGTGGATAGCAGTTGCCACCTCTTTGAGAATCTCAAACCTCTGGTCGGTGCTTCTGGCTCTAATCCTTGAGGCAGCGAACGAAGGGCTTGCCCGATTAGCAGGTGCCCTGGAGTGAGCGCCTCCCCCTCGTTTGGATCGATGCTGATTGGAGTTAGAGGACGAGAATTCAGCCCGGCCTCGGTGTCCGCCAGATAAGCCCTGACCTCGGCTTCGGTTAGGGACGCGTCTGCGACTTGACGCACGAGAATTTCCTTCGCTGACTTCACGGCCGCCTCCCACAAACCGCCGAAGTGCGGTGCTCGTGGTGGGATGAACCTCCACTCGATTCCCTTCTCGACGACGAACAGTTGAAACTGCGACTGCTGATCCTCGAAGGCGCTCTGAAGAATTCTCAGCTCGTTCCTGGCTCCTACGAAGTTCGTCGCGTTTTCGGAATGTACTCGATGCGGTACGCCACGTCTTGCGATGAAGCTTTTAAAGGCCAAAAGAAAAGAGTCAGTCGACAAATTTGTAACGAGTTCCAGGTGAACAGCCTTGAAAGCAAAACAGACAAATACCGCTGTATACATCTTACTCGGATACGCAACGAGACATTGATAGGACCAAACAAATCTACGCCACAAATATGAAATGGCCTTACGGATTCAAACCTATCCGCAGGCAGATTTCCCATAATTTGGTTCATCAGAACAGGCTTATATCTAAAACAATGGATGCATTTTCGAACCACCCGAGTGCATTCTCTGCGAGCATTTATTAACCAGATTTCCTGCCGAAGAAGACCGATTATCGTTTTTTCATTTGCGTGACAATTTCTCAAATGCAAATTTCGGAGATACAAATCAAAGGGAGTAATATCGGAAATTTAGCATTTTCTGAAATAGGTGCATGCAAGAGTCTACCTTCCACCCGAATTAGCGAAAATCTTCTACCAGCTTCAGAAAACTTTTGTATGAAGGGCGTCATCATCTGCAAACTTGGTTGTAAAACATGTCCTTTTTTAATTTTCTTGTACTCTACTGCAAAGACATTTTTTTGGATGATTTCCATCAGTTTAAAAAATGATAGTTGTAACTCTCTAGCCGTCAGACTTACTGATCTTTCTCGTGATTTAGCTAGGTTTATAAATCTGTAAACGAATCCAAGAATTCTAATGATTTTGGAAAACGATGAGATACGATTAATAAATTCGAACGGAGTTGATAGCTCGACGGCTATACACACTTGGGCAGCTTTTTTTAACTCTGAGTTGTTTAATAGAAGGTATAGAAAAATGTGAGTTTTCTGGCCATAATGACTCATTTTCATACAGAAATTTCGGACCTTCGAACCAGATGGACTCAGTCAATTCACTGACATCGCAGCCACGGGACGCAATGTCTGCTGGATTAAACTGCGAAGGGACATGTCGCCAGGATATATTTTCTGATAGCTCTTGAATTGTGGCTACCCTGTTTGAAACAAAAACTGCAAGTGACGAGAGACTTTATCCAATGTAGTGTTATTTCTGAGTCTGTCCAGAAATAAACACTCTCGATTTCACATTTGTCAAGAACTTGTTTGACGTAGGACCAAAATTGTGCCAACAGTGTGGCGGCGCATAATTCAAGCCTTGGTATGGTTTTCGTTTTTAGTGGAGCCACTCTCGATTTCGCTGCTAGCAATCGACAATTAGCTTTACCGTTTTCGATTGCTCGAATGTAAATGCAACATCCGTAGCTTGGCTGGATGCATCTGCGAAACCGTGAACTTGAACGGCCCACTGGCAAACGTGTACCTAGGAATGGTGACTGTGTGAAGATTAAGTAGATTCTTCTTTAACCTTTCCTAACTCGTATGTAACGACATCGGAATGGATTCATCCCATTTCAGTTGAAGTTGCCAAAGGCTTTGAAGAAGAATTTTAGATGTAAGGCCAATGGGGCACAGCAATCCCAAGGGATCAAAAAGCCGCGCGCTTACTGAAAGAATGTTTCGTTTTGTGGGAGTCAATTTTGTAAAGCTCTCATCTAAATGAAATCGAAATGTGTCTGTGTGTGGCATCCACCGCATACCCAAAGCTTTGGTCGAATCGGTATCATTGAAATTTAGGGATTTTTCAGTGTTTTTCCCTTTTTCTAGTTGTGGATGGTTTGAAAACCATTTAGACAGCTGGAAACCGCCACTATTGAGAATTTCTGACACTTGATTACACATCACGTTCAAGGTGTCAATATCATCGGCTCCAGTAAGCATGTCATCCACATAAAAGTCGTTGCAAATTATGTATGAACCAATTTCATGCTTATCCCTATTACGAAATCCAAGTTCTTGTAAGCTACGGATGGCTAAAAATGGAGCTGAAGACGTTCCGTAGGTGACTGTATTAAAACGAAATATTTGTAGTTCATCAGGTGGATTCTCGCGCCATACTATCAGTTGATAGTTACGATCTTCTTCTGCGAGACTTACTTGCCTATACATTTTCGATATATCTGCAGATAAAGCGAATCGATTTAAACGAAATCTAACAAGTGATAATAACAGTTCCCTCTGAATAGTGGGCCCCACCATTAAAATGTCATTTGATGATTGCGCTGAAGTTGTCTTTGCAGACGCATCAAACACGACTCGAAGTTTGGTTGAGGTACTATCAGGCCTCAGAACGCATTGATGTGGTATGAAGTAGTGCGGTCCTGGTGGAATCTTATTGCATGTTGGAGACATATGACCCAGCTCCAAATATTCTTTCATAAAAGCGATGTACATTTCTCGAAGTGAGCTGTCTTTTAGGCTTCTACGCTCTAACGATAAAAATCTACGTTTAGCGACATCAAACGAGGATCCAAGTACGAGCGGATCAGATTTAAAAGGCAAACGGACTAAAAAACGACCACAATTTGAATTGGCTACGTTTTTCACGAAGTGATCCTCGCAGGCAATTTGTTTTGGTGAAAATTTAACAACTTCTTTGTTTTCTGGGACGGTATCTAACTCCCAAAGCCTTTCAACAAGTCCTCCTAAAACCATGTCTTCCTTGGACAAGGCGATACAAGAAGTAGCTTCTTTTTGTTGTTGCTTACACCGTCCAGAAACAACCCATCCCAATAGTGTTTTTTGAAGCAATGGACCTCCATTGGTGAGTTTGATTTGACCACTGCACAACAAATCAAAGAAGGAGTCTGCTCCGAGCAAAATATCAATTCTTTGCGGCTTGTGGAACTCTGGATCAGCTAAGTCTACGCCGGCCGGAATTTTCCACTGCCTTGCAGGAAGCTTATTATCTGGCTGATTGCTAGTTATGGTTCCTAGTACCCAAAAGTCAGACGTAAAAATGTGTCCATTGAGCCGCGAATATAAGGTAGTTGTGACTTCACTTCTGGCAATGGAATTGGATCCTCCCACTGATGTGATAGAAAGACATTTATTTGTTCTTGACAATCTTAGAATCTTGCCTGTGAGCATACCCGACATTTGGATGCTGTGCATTTAAATACTCTATGTCCCTCATTTAGGCAACTAATACATAATTGCTTCATTTTAACAAAGTTAAAACGATCTAAAACTGGCATTCCGCTAAATTAAGCTGTTCCTCATTCTTGTAATATCTTTACCAACCCTATCTACCTGCGAAAATAATTTTGTTAATTGCACCGAGGAGCAGCTATCTTCCATCTCCTCTTCTGTCTCCGATGCGGTATCATTCTTTTTGGTTTTTGTAGGTGCCATTTTAATTAAAGATTATTTAATTTATTACAATATAGCCAATGGTTTTCTGTAGTTATGTTTCTAGGTGGCTTGAATAAATTTGTTTAAGTGTAGAGCACTTGGCGTAACACAAAAATGAGAGACGAGAACGTAATTAAGAGAGTGCACCAACACCCGAAAGAGAAAACACAAGCAGTTGCAGTTCGTTGCACTGGCGCTTAGCGGTCTGCCTAAAATCGAAGTTAAAACAGCTATACCAAAATCGAAACGAAAAGCGAAACAAAACTTAGGCAGACACAGCGAGAACTAACTGTTATTTTCCACCGGCACTGACGCTGTTACGCTTGTTAATCTCTTTCGCGAGGGCGGCACCAAAACTATGTGGTTGTTCACTTGAATTAATTTTTATTAATTTGAATTGGTTATTTCACAATTTTTTTGTGGCGGTTTTTATTTGTGGTAATTGGGAATATATGGGCACGAAAATGGTTTTGCTTCCAATTATTATTAATATTTGACCAATGCCAAGGCAATAGTTGCAACTATTATTTTTTGCAGCGATCAACTATTGATTTGACACGGTTACCTGGTCATCAGATGAATCCACTTCCCTCAAGTTGGCGTTGCGATCCATAGATGTTAACTCCAGTTAAAGAACGTCCGAAAGAAATGGCCAACAAATTCCAATTCGAAATTCGGAATGTCCTAAAAATGCCAATTGTTGGCGCCGAAATTTGCGAGTCCAAAATAAATGCCAAGTCTTGACCCCGAAATTCGCAAGCAGCTAAGCGGTCTTTGAAATGATTTTAAATCCGAACAAAACTTTTCGATGTCCCTGTCTCGGGCGCCATGTAGAAAATCGAAACGAAAGTTTAAATTATTGGTAATTGAGAACGCCGAAAAGTGAAAAGACTTGGCTTGGCTGCTGCAAAATTTGGGGGGAGAGAAAATACAAGACTGGCCGTTTCGATATTCAAAATTCAACTAGTTTATTGTGCCCAGCAGCGCACTTTTGTGAGAGCCGTTTCAGGCCCGCTGAATCCGATCTTAGATCTAACATAATAGTTCTGGGCCTGTAAGCGGTGAACATAACGCTGTTGGGCTCTCTTAAGCTGTTACTTATTTATATCTTAACATATTTCAAAACTTCATGATTAGCGTTCTGCGCCCCAACAAAGAAGTCCTGGGTTTGCCCGACTTTAAATAGTAGTTTAGCTGGAAGTTCTGGGTATGTCCGGCTTTTTAAAGTAGTTCGTTATAGAATTCTGGGTTCGCCCGAATTTTATAATTAATATTGATACCCTAGACCACACCCGTAGTTGATTATAAGAATCCTGGGTCCGCCCGGATTTTATAATTAGCATTGACCACCTGAACCAGTAACTCATAAACCCGTAGATATCCTGGGGCCCGCCTGGATTTCCGTAGTTAATTATAAAGTCTAGGATCCGTCCAGATTTTACAATTAATGTGGAGAACCCTAGCTTGTCCACATTAATTTGGTAGTAAAACTATAGGTATCCTGAGGCCCGCCCGGATTTCCCGTAGGTAATTTTGAAGTTCTGGGTCCGCCCGAATTTTACAATCGACCTCGGTAACGCTAGCTCGCATGTACCTGTACCATTGCTCGACATAGTTCTTGGGATCGCCCGAACGTTGTCGTTATTAGTTCTAAAGGTTCTGGATCCGCCCGAACTTTTAGTGTAGTGCCTTGACAACCCCGAGCATGTCCAAGATAATACTATAGTCAATACTACCCTCTAGGCCTTCCCCGAGTTTCAAGTTATTAACTCTTAGACCCTCAAACTCTACGTCTAGTCTAGGTGAGGGGCCCATTATTCGGATCTGAGCACGCCCGGATCTTTCGCTAGAGGTTATAATTGGCACGGAACCCCTTCCGAGGTAACATTCGTACTACCCTGATTGCTCACCCTCTCTTACCTCCGAGACCACGCCTATAAATGCACTAACTGAACCCACATCGTCCACTGTAAGTTTATAAATTTTTGTGGAGACCGCGGCCAAACCCCCTGAACCTACCCCGGCTGGGAAAACGTCTTTACAATTGCGCCCCAGCAGGGACTTTCGTGGGTCTGATCGCGAACGATCGGAGTAAAATATCAGGCGGATTAAAACCCCGCAAAGTGCGAGGCTGATCAAAGATAGGTAGGGAGTGAAAATACAATCGACGAAGAAATAAAACAAGAA
Source organism: Drosophila lutescens (assembly GCA_037075285.1). Taxonomy (NCBI): domain Eukaryota; kingdom Metazoa; phylum Arthropoda; class Insecta; order Diptera; family Drosophilidae; genus Drosophila; species Drosophila lutescens. The sequence goes on along the minus strand of JBAMCF010001224.1, from coordinate 690 downwards.
CCTATAATAACAAAATCGGAAGAGGACACCGAAAGCACTACGATGGCAGACAACGAATCGGAGGAAAAATAGACGACGGCACAGGAAAAATAGACGAGATGAGAAAACGGTTTGCCGAGGTGATTAAAGCAGGTGAGCTCTCTCCAAGTCAAAAGGCCCGATTGGCCGAATTAGAAGTTAGCTTTATGACCGGGGGGTCCACTTCCGGCACCCAACGATCGGATGGAACCGACCCCGACCACAGGTCAGTCCAACTACACGTACCTGGATTCTTTACCCCCAGGGGTGGGAGCCCCGTCGACAACGAACGGGCCCATGCCGCAGAGAAGGGCACAGACCGTTACCATGACCATGACCACAACCAAGCGGGTGAAACGGTCCACGGAAGTATGTACGGGCGGGCTACGGTACACGTCGCCATAGCCGAACAAGTTCGGAAATGGGGACTCAAATTTATCGGCCACACCGACCCCTTGGCGTTTCTAGAAGAACTAGAGGAGAGGGCTACATCGTACGCTCTTCCTTTTTCTCAGTTGCCCAGGGTGATGACGGAAACGCTCGTAGATAGGGCTTTCCGGCGGTTTAGGACGAGCCAATTACAGGGGGCCACGTGGAAAGTATTCCGTCGGGAGTTCTTAGACTTCTTTTTACCGCCGCATTACTTCCGCCGTTTGGAAGACGACATTCGGG
>JBAMCF010001223.1:0-39841 GCA_037075285.1 Drosophila lutescens | reverse complement strand
TACGTATTGCTACGGACAGACGGACAAACGGACAGACGGACATGGCTAGATGGACTCGGCTATTGGTGCTGATCAAGAATATATATACTTTATGTGGTCGGAAACGTCTCCTTCACTGCGTTACAATATCTGACTGAAATTATAATACCCTCTGCAAGGGTATAAAAACTGTTCCATTGAATAACAAGAGAGAACGTTATAGTCGGGTGCCCCGACTATCAGATACCCGTTACTCATGCAAAGGGAGTGCGTGGGAGATGGAGATAGAAACTTTGATCACGCATAACTTTTTAACGAATGGTCCGATTTGAAAAATTTCTTCTACATTTCGATAGATATTGATAAAAAAAATCGTATATAATTGAATACGAATATATACTTTATAGGGTCGGAAACGCTTACTTCTAGCTGTTACATACTTTTGCACGAATACAATATACCCTTTTACTCTACGAGTAACGGATATAAAAAGATAGTGCACTCAAAAAATTATTTTTCTTAAATATAGAAAAAAGAAAAATTTACTGTGCTTTAGAAATATATTCTATAAAGAGGAAACATTTTCTAAACTTCAGAAAAAATTCTCTATTAAACGAATTTTTTAGAATTTTTTTTCTGAAATGCAGAAAACTCCTTTTTTTTCTAAATTATAAGGTGATTTTTTCTAATCTTCCTTTTTTTATTTGAGGGTTAAATCGCCATTGATTTTAGAAAAAAAAAGACTAAACTTTTCTAAAAACAAAAAAAAATCGCCGTCAAAATTATAAATATTTATACAAAATAGAAATATTGGTTTTCTAGAAAACAGAAAAAATGATTAATTATTTTTCTAACATTCAGAAAAAATGTGTCTGTTTTTTGAAATATTTTTCTAAAAAATAAATAATGTAACCTTATTTGATCAGTTTCCCTTCTTATACACTTTTTAGAAATTTTTTTTTAAGTCTTAGAAAAAATTGTCTTAAATCGAAAAAAATTTCCTTTATTGGTAGCCTAGGGGTCTAACGCGTGCGTGCATGAATATGTTATTCAAGCTTATAGCCGCAAGTGTGAGTTCGATCCCACGTCGAGGCGAAAAACTCATGGTGTTTTTTTTTTTATCTCTAATATTTACATAATAATAAAATAAAATGTATTGCATTTTTTTTTTACTCATGAATAGTTATATTTTGGGAAAAATAATTTTTAAGTTCTTCAAATTTGAAACATTCAATTTCTGTTACTATTAAACCATAATAAAATATATATTTGCATATAAAAATTAGTATTAATCATGAAATATTTACGAGCAAAATTAAATGAATACTAGGGGGAATAACTAGAAGAGAGTCAGATCAATTTGACTAAAAAGAGGAGAACAAAATGTGAATAGACTTTGTACAGCGCCTCACGTGATGCTTCCGTGGCGCAGCTAGTAGAGTGCTTGACTGCGCAAACCGTGAGGCAAGCGGTTCGATTCCCGCGTGGGGCGACCCAAGATGTTTTTCTCAAAATAGTAAGTTATTGGGTTTTTATATTTATAATTTGTAATTTGTATACTCATTTCAGTTATTATTACAGTTCCAATTTGAAACTACAAGTGCATTTACATAAATGTATACATCACCCATGTGCTCAATTAAAGGAAATTCGAATAATATGACAAACAAGAACCAAAAACAACAACACAAGGGGCAGGGGACGTGGTGTCACAGAAACAACCGGCATTATTCCGATTCCCGAAGCCCGAAGAAAGGTTTTTGTATTTTCTGGATTTGAGGATTTTTTTTTTGTTTTTTAGAAAATATTTGTCTATATTAAAAAAAAAACGTATTTCTATTTTTTAGAAAACCTTTATTTCTAAATTCTAGGAAATAATTTTTCTACTTTCTAGCAAGAAATTTCTAAATTGCAGTCTTTTTTCTTTTGATTTAAAAAAAAAATGCCTTTGATTTAAGAAACCTACTTTCTTTAATATAGACAAAATCGCCAGTAAAGCAAATTCATAGGCGATTTTCTAAAACCAAGGGCGATTTTAGTCGATTTTTTTTTTGAGTGTGGTATTTTCGTGATCTAGGGCTCCAACACTAACAGAATTGGCTATCTTTTGCTGTGGAGCATTTTGGCTGTAAGATAGTGTAATCGTTACTTGAGATTTTTATTTCAAAAGACTCCAAAGTAGGTAATCGTTATTTGAGGTTTTTATTTTTCCAAATCTCAAATAATCGTTACATGGGGTTTTTATTTTTTCAAATATCAAATAATCATTATTTGGGATTTTTATTCATAAAACTCAGAAATTAAACTTTATTCTCTCCTGTTTCTTTTGCTTGCATCCAATCGCATAGAAATTTAGCAATGGCCACTTATCGAAGTTTATCTATTGGATGCAAATAATTTCCTCGGAAGGACCATGAAATTGAACGCTTTATAGGATTTATAAAAATTGTAAACGAAAGATGAAGCAACTGTAGGACAGAATCTGTCATATGAGTACACATATCCACGGCCACTATCCTCTTAAGAATTCGAGGTTTTTTATTTCATTTAAATAAATGCCTTTAAAAAAACGGGATTTCTTCAGAGGATGAATTCCACCAGAGGTGAGCAAATTAGCTTTGATAAGCTTTGATTGACTCAAATTATGATGGAACCTTAAATGCAATTCTGTAGAAGGACATATAACACATTTTTTGACGTATCTTAAATCAAAACATTAAATGTTGCTATTTTTCAAACGGCGATTTCACAAATACCTCCCGTTAACATCGAAAAAAAGGTATGCAGATATGCTTATATACATCTATATTAACACAATTGAATGCCCTTAGGCCTGCACCTTTTAATAAAGACCATTTTTTTTGTCCAGTTTTATTTGAGATTTTAAAATATACAACTTTTAAATAACTATTACTTTTGATTTGTATCATACAAATCTTGAAATAAAAGTTTTTAATTTTAGAACTTGGAAGAAAAAACAGAAGTTTTGGTATATAGAACATATATGTGGCTCACTTTCTTCTTGGTGATTTTTATTTTTCAATAACGAATATTTTCGGTCCCGGTTTCAAAAATGTACGGTACCGATGTCCAGATTAGAAAACATTCAAAAAGTAATCATAGCAGGTGATATGAATGCGAGAAATTGTGAAATCAAGCACCGCATGCCTCAAAGCCGGACTGAGGAAGTTTGGCTGTAAATTTCATTGTTCCATTTTATTTGTGGACCCAAAACAAGCCTGTGCTTTGTTCTTAACTGGGTACTGAACAAACTCGACGATGTCGATGCTAAACACCGATTTGCAAGCTAGGTTCCACAGGCAGGAGACGGTAGGCAGGACATTGAAAATGCATGCGCAAACAAAAAACAAAATGAAGTACGAAACCATTGGTCACGCCATGTCCACCGAACTGTCGGACAGTATTGATCGACCCCAGCACAGAATCGAAAGTACAGGCGCTAAGCGCCAATGCCCACAGAGAAAGCATCCGGAAAGGAAGACACGGGAGGAGAGGACCATTGAGAAGTTTCGAAACATTGATTTCTTTGGGCAGCGCGACTCGAACAACCTACTTACTGTCCAGAACCTCGAGTTTCCAGACGCCAACATCAAGCGCACCGAGCTGCACAAACGCGATGAGTGCGGTAAGAGCTTAATCCGTGGCAAAGGTCGCGACTTGGCCAGCTCGAGCAACTCCCATTTTAGAGACGGCATCGAGACGGTGAAGATGCGCAAGGATGTTTGCTCCACCACCAGCACAGTGCAGCAATCCCAGATGGGCGGCAACGGCCTGAAGAGCGACCAAGTGCAGGGGTCTTCTAAAGGAGAGCCCGATTCGGGGGAGCTGGTTGACTCCATGCACGCGCCCTCCACTCGTCCACCCAATTTCAAGGGCGAGGAGTGGAGGCGCCCGTGCCCGGCCAGCTTTGTGGCCGGCGCCCCGCGACCCCGCATAGGCCGGTGTCCGAAGAACTACGAGCAACTGGCCAAGCTGACGCCTGCCCGCCAGAAGTTCTTCCTCACCCAAGACCCGCGGAAGTCACACTGTCTGGTCAATCCGGTGGCGCTCCGCCACACTCCGCTGACGAAGGAGCAGGAGTTCAGCCTGATTGGCAAGTTGGTTAAGCACGGGGACAATCTTTGCGCCAGCACTGGGTCGGAGACCTCCGATACGCACATCTGCGAGGTGATCGATCTTCAGAACCCGCTAAGGCTGGACTTTCACGGCATGGACTACAAGACGACGTACGAGCAGGACGAGATCGAGCAGCAGAACGCGCTGACTTTCTGGCGCGTTCAGCGCTACATGGCGCGGCGAAAGGCGAAGAAGAACACCAAGGTGAACGTCGAGGCCGAGCTGAAGGCGGAGCGGCTGGCAGTGCCGCAGCGTTACAACACGAAGATCAAGGACACGCCCGTGGAGGAGCTGTCGCCGCCTCGATCCCCGCGCCTCGTCCACCTGTACCGCAGTCCGGACAAGCCGGCCAACAAGCTCAAGATCGAGGAGGAGCGCAGGCGCCGGGCGGCCCGCTACAAGGAGATCTACTTGCGGAAGAAGCAGCGCGAGGAGGAGCAGCTGCAGGAGCGCCGAAAGCAGGAGGCGGCCGTCAAGGAGATCAAGGGGCGGACGGTGGCCGAGGACGACCTGCGCGCCGACGTGGCAGTCATTGATGACGCCATCGAGCGCAGCTTCCGCAAGCACGTAGAGCTCAAGCCCATCATCCGGAAGCGCAAGGTCTTTCCCAAGACCCTCACCGAAACGGAGAGGCTAAAGGCGATCATGCACCGCGAGGACTGTGTGCGGCGCGACAAGGCCCGGGTGACCCAGCAGTTCTTCCTGGAGCGCACTGGCAAACTGAAGTACCTTCCGGACGCAGAGCAGCAGCTGCGCTGCGATGAGAGCATCGAGGGCAGTGTGGGCTCCACGCCCAGCGAGCAGAGCAGCGACGACGAGGACTACCTTCAGGTGGGCAAGATTGGCGATAAGTTCCAGCTGCGTGGATTCCACTTCAAACATGGAGACGGCCTGCGCGGAAAGCTGCACCGGCACCAAATTATGCAGGGCCAGCGAACGGTGAAGGGATGTCTCACGCGGGAGGAGTGGCTCAACCAGCTGGTGCCGCATAAGGAACCCATTAAGCTCGACGTAGAGCGCGGCATCATAAAGGTGAGTTATTGTGGTCTTCGATGTTAACGATTTTATATGGGCTGTTCTTTTACAAACCGAACACATTTTCTTGGGTGCCATTTTTGAAATTAAAGGAATTTTTTTTTACGATTTTCTCAACATTTTTTTTCATTTACAATTTTTTAAAGTTTGTTTAACAAGAAAGGAAGCTAACTTCGGCAAGCCTTTATTATTTATTATTATTATTAGCTTTGAACATGAACACTTGGAACTCAACTGAACTGAATACGTTTTGGTTGTCATGATTTCTAATTGTTCAAAATCACCACGCCTACATTAAATTTAAAATAAAACAAGAGAGAACGCTATAGTCGGGTGCCCCGACAATCAGATACCCGTTACTCAGGTAAAGGGAGTGCGAGGGAGATGGAGATAGAAACTTTGAACACGCATAACTTTTTAACGAATGGTCCGATTTGAAAAATTTCTTCTACATTTCGATAGGTATTGATAAACACAATAAAACTGCATTTTTACTTTTCCAAAATATTGAAATTTTTAAAATCGTATATAAGCGATTGTGGGCTTTAGAGGAGGCGTGGCACCCTTTTGAAACAAACTTGCGCTGCGTAGGAACTCCAAGAATCTTCATGCCAAATACCAATCTTCTAGCTTTTATAGTTTCCGAGATCTCAGCGTTCATACGGACAGACGGACAGACAGACAGACAGACAGACAGACAGACGGACAGACGGACAGACGGACATGGCTAGATCGACTCGGCTAGTGATCCTGATCAAGAATATATATACTTTATGGGGTCGGAAACGCTTCCTTCTCCCTGTTACATACTTTTGCACGAATACAATATACCCTTTTACTCTACGAGTAACGGGTATAAAAATCTTACTATTCCTATGGGAGCCTTAAGATATAGTGGTCCGATCCGGCTCGCTCCGACATATGTACTACCTGCAATAGAAAGAAGACTTTTGGGAAAGTTTCATTGCGATAGCTTTAAAACTGAGAGACTAGTTCGCATAGAAACGGACAGACGGACATGGCTAGATGGACTCGGCTATTGGTGCTGATCAAGAATATATATACTTTATGTGGTCGGAAACGTCTCCTTCACTGCGTTACAATATCTGACTGAAATTATAATACCCTCTGCAAGGGTATAAAAATATGTAAAATATGTATCTCCGGCTCTACACATAAGGATCACTCCACGTGAAACGTGACAGGCAATTTGGAGTGAAATCTCAGAAAATATACAAAAGCGATGCTATAAATTGCTTCTATAAAAATACGCGCCTAAAAACCAAAATTAGTTGTATAACTTAACTACAAGATTCAACATTAAGCAAACTAACGAGACCATCAGCTCAAAAATCAACCAAGGGTTTGATTTAATATAGATTTTTTAATATTACCAGATAACATTAAATGGTGCAGTTTTGTTGTAGTTTTGTATTGTTTTTAGTTGTGCCGTCAGTTGGAAAGGATGGCTCACGCCAAAGGCTGTGGGATTTAACTCCGATGGAATTTCGAATCGTTCTTTTACAGAAACATGCTCAGTAGATGTAAGAAACTTTCGGCTTTTACACTTTTAAAAAATATTGATTCTTGGGAAAGTTACGTGAAAAAACAAATCGTTCGTCACATTACCCCACAACTTTTGAAAGTGCAAAAAAAGTATGGTTCTCGCCAAACGCTGTAGAATTCCGTTCCGTTGGAATTTCGAATCCTAATTTTACAGAATTATTATTTTTTTTTTTTTTATTCAGTATTAGCTATTAGACATAAATTGCATTTAAAGGAGTAACTAGCTACTGTGGCCATCGACTCGACAATTGATAAAACTTTTTATTTGTATTTGAGATTTAACAGTTTTGATATTTCGTAAAGGTGTTTAAATTTGATGTATAATTTTACATATGCGTAAGAAAGATAATATTAGATTGCAGTTAGAAGCTGTTAGGTTTACAGAATTATGCTCAGTAGATGTAAGCAACTTTCTGCATTTACACTTTTAACAAGAAAGGAAGCTAGCTTCGGCAAGCCGAAGCTTATATACCCTTGCAGATGTTAAATTTCCTATTATTTCACATACATTTTTCGATCGTTTCTATGGCAGCTAAATGATATAGTAGTTCGATCTTGTTAAAATTAAAATCGAAATTCGGAAATATTTAAAAATAGTCATATCCCCGAGTGGAAGAGAATGTAATAAAAATCAACAAAGATATAATTTTTTTCCTATTAATTTCCATTTAATTTTTCGACCGTTCCTATGGCAGCTATATGATATAGTGATCCGATTTTTTAAATATTTAATTCGAAATTCAGAAATATATAAAAAATAATATTCCCAAGATTAGAAGGTAATACTTCAAAAAACACTTTTGGGAAAGTTTCATCCCGATAGCTTAAAAACTGAGAGACTAGTTTGCGTAGAAACAGACAGACGGACAGACGGACATGGCTAGATCGACTCGTCTAGTGATGCTGATCAAGAATATATATACTTTATGGGGTCGGAAACGTCTCCTTCACTGCGTTGCAAACTTCTGACTGAAATCATAATACCCTCTGCAAGGGTATAAAAATAGTAAGAGTTTTTCTCTGCAATCGCTTAGTTAACCAAAATGATAAATTTAGGCTACCAGAACGGTGGAGTTAAGGTGGGAATAAGGTGAGGTTAGTGCGGGGTTAAGTTGCGATTAAGGATGTATTAGATAGATTAGGGTAAAAGTAATGTAAAGAAAGAGTGAAAGTGAGAAAGGTAAGGTTCGTTTGGACTTTAGCGAGGATAAGGTGGGTCTAGGTGACAAACAAGTTTTAATAAGAAAAAGTGAAGTTAAAGTAAGTAAGTAAAGTAAGGAACATTTTTTTTTCAGGTGAAACTAAAGTTAGGTTAGCTAAGAAGAGGAAACACTTGTGTTAGGGTGAAAACAGCATTAAGGTGCTAAAAAAGTGTGCCAAGGGTGAGAATAAAATAGTTGGGGTTAAGGTGAAGTAATATTAGGGTTAATGCGGTGTTAAGGTAAAGTATGTTATGGTTAGGAGGATATGGATAGAATATTAGTGCGTTCTAGGTGGGTTTACTGTTTAGCTAAGGTTAGGCGGGATTTTACTCGGATATTCTTTGCTAAAATTAGCGGACAACGTCGCTTTGGGTATTGCTAGTCACACATATTCTTGGGCTTCCTATGCAGCGCAAGTTTGTTTCAACCGAGCGCCACACTCGTACGCCCACAGTCGCTTAAAGGACTTTTAAAAAAGCCTGGCGCCCACATCTTTACAGATTTCGTAAAAGTTTTAGTGCCATTTTTTTGTGTTTATTAATACATACACAAAAAAAAAAAAAGCACGTCGCGGTAAAATCGATATGTCCAGGTAAATTTCAGGTAATTCATACTCATATCGTTTTACCTAAAATATTCATAAAATTTATCTTAAATATCATTTTGCCGAATTCTCTCTCTCGGAGATTCTCTAACTTCGAAAAAGAGAGCAAGAAGCAATATGGCGAGCAAAATTACGTGAGTGTAAGAGAGGAAGACGGATTTGAAATTCGAACTTTAAGCATGTTGTCTCGCTTGCACTACTATAGTAGGTAAGTAAACCGTAAACAAGACGCTGCCGTACAGAAATGAAAAGCACGTGCAACTGTGCATATTTACATATGTATATGTACATGCGTGCGATACTATGTGTGTATGTGAGATGCGAGTGTGCTATGAAAAATTGATATTACCGAAATATCGTTTTTACGGTTCGAGCATATCAAGGTAAAATTGATCTTAAATAAGGTAAAATCGACGTACGTTTCATATCGATTTTTTTTTGGGTGTATCAAAATTTTAAAATCGGGTAATCCATTAAAAGTTATGAGCAAAATATTAAATGGCCACTAGATGGCGCTGTCGACTGCGTATCTCCATGTCCCTCGCACTTCCTCTAGCTAAGTAACGGGTATCTGATAGTCGAAATACTCGACTAAAGCGTTCTCTCTTGTTATCAGAAGTTTGCAACGCAGTGAAGGAGACGTTTCCGACCCCATAAAGTATATATATTCTTGATCAGCATCACTAGACGAGTCGATCTAGCCATGTCCGTCTGTCCGTCTGTCCGTCTGTCCGTCTGTCCGTCTGTCTGTTTCTACGCAAACTAGTCTCTCAGTTTTTAAGCTATCGGGATGAAACTTTCCCAAAAGTCTTCTTACTATTGCAGGTAGTATATAAGTCGGAACCGACCGGATCGGACAACTATATCCTATAGCTCCCATATGAAGGATCGGAAAAAAAACGTTAAAAAAATTCTACCTTCGGTGTTTTTTGAAGTATTACCTTCCAATCTTGGGAATATTATTTTTAATATATTTCTGAATTTCGAATTAAATATTTAAAAAATCGGATCACTATATCATATAGCTGCCATAGGAACGGTCGAAAAATTAAATGGAAATAATAGGAAAAAAATTATATCTTTGTTGATTTTTATTACACTCTCTTGTACTCTGGGATATGACTATTTTTAAATATTTCCGAATTTCGATTTTAATTTTAAAAAGATCGAATGACTAGATCATTTAGCTGCCATAGAAACGATCGAAAAATTAATGTGAAAAAATAGGAAATTTAACATTTTTGCGATTTGTAAATTAATAGAATGATCTGCAAGGGTATATAAGCTTCGGCTTGCCGAAGCTAGCTTCCTTTCTTGTTTTTTTTTTTGTTTTCTCATACATTTATTAGACACTTGGGATGTCGAAATTTTTAAAAATATCGTATCGATGATTTTTGTTATTAAAAAAAATATCAAAATAATATTTGATATATCGGAAAAAAATATCTAAATATCGGATATTTTTGAAGTTTTAAAACATTTTTTTTTTTAATTTTAAATTGCATAAGCAATAACCACTAAGCATTAACCCACATACGATCTTAAATTATATTTTTATAATTTTGTATTTGTCCTCCATCAAAGAGGTAACCTGAAAGTTTTATAAATCATTACTGTTCAAAATAAGAACTATAATAAAACAAATCACAAATCTAGGAAAACTTAATTTAATAAAGTTTTTTAATCCCTCCTTTTCGACACTACGCTCAGGCATGTTGTCTTTACACAGTAAAAAAAATTAATGCTTCTGTTACATCTTTTGATTTATTTCCATTTTCTGAAAAAAAAGTATAAAAATATAATAGTGTTATTACAATTAAAAACAAGAAAAAAAGCTAGCTTCGGCAAGCCGAAGCTTATATACCCTTGCAGATCATTCCTATTAAATTACAAATCGCAAAAATGTTAAATTTCCTATTATTTCTCTTATTTCCGATCGTTCCTATGGCAGCTATATGATATAGTAGTTCGATTTTGATAAAATTAAAATCGAAATTCGGAAATATTTAAGAAGAGTCATATCCCAGAGTAGAAGAGAATACAATAAAAACCAACGAAGCAATAATTTATTTCCTATTATATTCCCATTAATTTTCCGATCGTTCCTATGGCAGCTATATGATATAGTCGTCTGATTTTGATAAAATTTTATTCGAAATTCAAAAATAATTAAAAACTAATATTCCCAAGATTAGAAGGTAATACTTCAAAAAACACCGAAGCTAGAATTTTTTTTACCGTTTTTTTCCGATCCTTCCTATGGGAGCTATAGGATATAGTTGTCCGATCAGGTCGGTTCCGACTTATATACTACCTGCAATAGTAAGAAGACTTTTGGGAAAGTTTCATCCCGATAGCTTAAAAACTGAGAGACTAGTTTGCGTAGAAACAGACAGACGGACAGACGGACGGACAGACGGACATGGCTAGATCGACTCGTCTAGTGATGCTGATCAAGAATATATATACTTTATGGGGTCGGAAACGTCTCCTTCACTGCGTTGCAAACTTCTGACTGAAATCATAATACCCTCTGCAAGGGTATAAAAAATTATATCTTTGTTGATTTTTATTACATTCTCTTCTACTCTGGGATATGACTATTTTTAAATATTTCCGAATTTCGATTTTAGTTTTAAAAAGATCGAACTACTATATCATTTAGCTGCCATAGAAACGATCGAAAAATTTATGTGAAATAATAGGAAATTTAACATTTTTGCGATTTGTAAATTAATAGAATGATCTGCAAGGGTATATAAGCTTCGGCTTGCCGAAGCTATAAATTCCTTTCTTGTTTTATTTGTATTTAAGCACATTATCCACTTTCAAGTAGAAACATACACACACATTGTGTGTATGTATTGTATTGTACATGTATTGTACATATACGCAAATCAAAATATATCCAAATGTACATACGTATTTGGTCAAAAGTTCGAATCTTAAGATTAACAATTAACTTGGAAACATTTTGGCTTTGCTTACAGAATTTGTAGTAATTTTTTATTTTCTTCCATGGTGGAAATTAAACAGGGCTCTTACTTCTGCTACAAAATGAAAAATATTTTTTGAAAAATAAATAAGCATTTGATCCACAGGACTGACTATTGATCATATTGATCGGAACAGCAGTTTAAGTTTTTAAAATCCAAAACAAATTTGAACTTAAATTGCCCCTTTCCCCTCCCCATTCCACACAGCACTACCCCACCCCCTCGTCAGTTTTCTTGGCTGTTGCTCTCTCGGCCGTCGCTCTCTTGGCATCCGCTCTCTGGGTTTCGCTCTCTCGGCAGGCTCCCACAAAATGCAACGCAATAACTTAGAAAATCTAAATAAATTCGTTAAAAATACTTAAAACAAGAGAGAACGCTATAGTCGGGTGCCCCGACAATCAGATACCCGTTACTCAGGTAAAGGGAGTGCGAGGGAGATGGAGATAGAAACTTTGAACACGCATAACTTTTTAACGAATGGTCCGATTTGAAAAATTTCTTCTACATTTCGATAGGTATTGATAAACACAATAAAACTGCATTTTTACTTTTCCAAAATATTGAAATTTTTAAAATCGTATATAAGCGATTGTGGGCTTTAGAGGAGGCGTGGCACCCTTTTGAAACAAACTTGCGCTGCGTAGGAACTCCAAGAATCTTCATGCCAAATACCAATCTTCTAGCTTTTATAGTTTCCGAGATCTCAGCGTTCATACGGACAGACGGACAGACAGACAGACAGACAGACAGACAGACGGACAGACGGACAGACGGACATGGCTAGATCGACTCGGCTAGTGATCCTGATCAAGAATATATATACTTTATGGGGTCGGAAACGCTTCCTTCTCCCTGTTACATACTTTTGCACGAATACAATATACCCTTTTACTCTACGAGTAACGGGTATAAAAATGTTAAAAACTTGAAAAATAAAACTTAAGTATTTGGGTCATAAAATAACTAGATCCAAAAATCATCTTGATCGGAGCAGCGGTTTAGATTTTTAAAATCGAAAAGTTAATTTTAAATGTAGCCCCCAAATTATGGGGGATATCGAAATTTCTTTTAGATTTCTAATTAGGCCTTTTCAAGACCTAAAATTCTGCAAAATCCAAATTTTGAAATTCCAACCACTTTAGAAGTTAAGCTTAAGTACATATAATTCTTTTTTTTGCTCTAAATATGGATGTTGGAGCTGTTTGGGGCCACTGGGGGGGACATGTCGGATCTTAGTGGGCGCCTACGCCCCCAATGGAATACTGTGCAAAAATTTGACTGCTGTAGCTCTTAAGGTTTGGGCTGTGGTCGTATCCCCTTAAAAATCGGTCTTTCATTTTATACTCTTTAGAGATAAGTGTTGGATTTAAGATTTTTAAGTCTTTGAAGCGCATTGTTAAACCAAGGAGGCCTGTTTAGCTTTGGAGGAAGCCTGTCAGGAACGCATTCGTCAAGAAAATTGTTTAAAACGCTATAGAAAAGTTCAATTGCACTTTCAATAACCATGCAGTTGTACAAATCAGTCCAATTATATTGCGAAATCATGTAATTTAGTTTATTCTAGTCACATTTTCGAAAGCATCTCGTTTAAGTGTGAGGAACTAAAGGAGAAAGGGTATCAGTACAGGAGAGGCCACACTCAAAATAAATTTTACCCTAAATTTTAGAAAATCGCCATTAAAATTTCTTTTTTTTAAATACAAGAAAGTTATTTCTAAATCTAAGGAAATTTTTCTAAAATCAAGAAAGTTTTTCTTAAATCAAGGAAGTTTTTCTTAAATGTAGAAAATGGTTACCATGAACTAAAATCACCCTAAAAACTAGAAAAAAACCCTTAGAATTAGAAATTATTTTCTGAAAAATAGAAAGGCAAACGAAAATATTCTAATATTTTGGCAACACCTTTTCTAAAAATGAGTGCCCTAACCCTAAAATTAAGCTAACCCTAAATAATAGAAATGTTTTCTAAAAAGTAGAAAGTTTTTCTAAAAAATAGAAATATTTGTTTTCACATGCTCTGACACACCAAAGTATTCAATGCCAGAACTTGTCAGCTGCCGGCCGGCTGTACTCGTAGCGCAGACAGTTAAAGCGCTTGGTTAGAACTCGAATCGACGCTGGTTCGAGTCCCAGAGCCATATTTTTTTAACCATTTTTTTTTATTTCCTTTTTTACTCTTTTATTATTATTATTATTTTTTTTTTTTTTATTACTTGTTTTACTTTTTTTTTTATTCCTTTTTTTATTGATGGCAAGCGGTAAACCGAAAATAATTAGGTTTATATTCAGCTATTTACTATTTTACTATATACTATGTGTATACACATAATATAAATTGCGTTAGCATATGTACATTAGGGTGGTTTTTTTTTGTATGAAAAATTCTAAGGTCCTACTCTCACCCCCTTATACTTTGCGCATTGGTGCATTTAAGACATACCAAAAAGAAAAAGTTTAAAAAAATGCGATTTAGTGCTTGCGCATTGACCTTTAAGTTTATCACTCATACGCCCTGTTGCCCTTGATCAAAAATTTTAATTTCATATAGGTGGCGTAGACTTGTCATTACTTATTGAGTCTAAACATAAAGGTAACCTTGTCACCTTTACAAACGGGTAAAGAAAAATAAAACCAAATGCAGAATATGTGGATAAAAAGCTATTAACATATTTTTAAAAGAAGTAACATGGGGTGACCCCTAAAGAGTGTATCGTGGCCAAAATAATTGTTGAGGCACCGATGTTAATAATAGGCGAAACAGTTTAAGGTTGAAAAATTTATGTAGCGGTCTTTATTTAAATCAAATTTTAAATTATAATAGAGAGCTTTAAAAAACTTTGTGTATCTGCTTCGCTGGTTTTTTCTCAAGTAGAGCTGCCATTCTATATGTTGGTAGTGCCACATTCGCATAAGTGGCAATTCGATTTGGCGGCAGGCTTAACAATTTTAATTACGGCGGTAACAATAATTAAAAACAAACAAAGCAATATAGTTGTACCGAAAATTCATAAATTTATTTATTTTGTTATATCCTTGCATTATAGGGTAGGGTATTATAATTTCAGTCAAAAGTTTGCAACGCAGTGAAGGAGACATTTCCGACCCTATAAAGTATATATATTCTTGATGAGCATCACCAGGAGAGTCGATCAAGCCATGTCCGTCTGTCTTTTCTTGTTAAGCCGTGTTATTCGTCAAAATTGTTCGAAAGTGTTTTTCTGTTACAATTGGGATATGTTTTTCTGTGGTGCTCAACGCATTGAAGAACGCATTGTGTTTGTTCCGTGTTTTGTGTCAGTTTGCCGTGGAAATCCTCCATCGTTTGTACTGCTCGTTCGGCTACATCATTTACGACGCATAAGGAATTTATTGTTTTGAGGTTTGTTTTATAATCGTCTTGTTGAAGCCATTCCGTGGGAGGCGTACTGAGAAAACTAGTTGAAAGGCCCCAACGATGGAAGAAATTAATACTTTTCTTGGAAATGAATGAGGACATTCTTTTTCCTGAGGAGAAAACATTAAAATATTATAATATTGTTTTAAATATAATATTACCGAGAAACTGTTGAACATCGCCGATTTTTAAGTTATACTTCTTTTCTTCACACGAGTTCTCTTCATTTTGCAAGCTTTTAACCATTACCGATTTTTCAATTACTGGAATTTCTTCGTCAAAAAACGCAAGCGAAGCCGTTTCATCTGTTAGGTACCATAAATGGTTTAACATTTTTTTTAATGCTACTAAAGACGCAGTTTGATCTATTTTTTCATAGTTTTTCATTCGTCCGATGAACTGAAAATCTAGATATGGCGATTTCTTAGCAATAGTGCAGGTAAACCACACTTTTAAATATTCCGTTACGACAAACACACAAATGTCTTCCAGAGCTATTTTTTCGTCGTTGCTAATGTTAAATTGCCTTTGAAACATAAGTATTTTCATGGAATAAATGGCTCTGGCCATCCACCTTGCCTGATGAATGCCTCCTGGCGCTTTGATTGATATTGCTTTCAGATTTGATTTTCCATTTAAAAATAAAATTGATAACTCCAAGAGTTCTTCATAATCGCTCCGTTTTTGCCCAATTTGAAGCTGGTTTTCTGCGAAAATAAGTAGCTCTGATTTCTTATTTGCAATGTGCTTCCAGCATCTTGGGAAGTGAACAGCGCATTCATATTCCTCCTTTTGAATATTGGGCCAAGCTCGCTTAAAATTTTTAAAAGGGGAAGGTCAGCGTTTGTGCTTGCCCTCGGAAGTTTAGCCTCAACGACGCCTCTCAACACCAGCTCGTAAATATGGTGACGGCAAGGGAAATAGAGAAGATCTCTATCCAGCTGTTGTTCTAAAAGAACGCATGCTCCTTTTAACCTGCCTGTGTTGGAAGCCGTCGTATCGCAGCATACTGCTTGGATTTTTTCTTTAAGATCCCAGTTTGTTAGAGCTTCTACAACAGCCATTGCCTGCTCTTTACCGGAGGAGTTAGGAATTTCCGGCGTATCCAAAAGTTTTTCTTTACCAAGTCCGGTAACTATAATTGGAAGACGTTCGACTGGCTTATCATTTGCATCTAAGTAGATAAGCCATTAAGAATACTTGGAAGAAGAAGAAGAAGAAATACTCACTATTCGGAGGAACAAGCTTTCCATCCCAGTGTACGGTTAACGCTCTAGGTACCACCTCGGCGAAGTTCTTTTTTATCTTTTCGGCTCTTTCTTTTCGCAGCTGTGCTCGGCACTTTAATATGCTGGATCGACTTATGACAACCGTATCCAAATCTATGCCGAGGGCCTCCACAGTAGCTTCTAATAGGAAAACTGCGCTTCGAGAACTTATTTGGCACCTATCCAGAACCTCGACCAACTTTGGCGTTATGAAAGATTTTTTTTTTAAATTCTTTGGAGTTATGTATTTTCGTTTTTTTCCAGTTTTGCTTCGAACTGCATTCAGAGTCGGTTCAGAGTCGCCATCGCTTGAAGTTTGGTCATAGTCCATATCTAAGACTTCTTTTTTTGCCTCTGAAACTTCTGCATTGTCCATTGCGTGATTGATACTAAATACGGTATCCAAAGAAATTTCAAATAAATTTAACCTGTTGCGGTAAAGTTCTCCCGTACGATTAATATTTTTTTTAATATTAAAATATTCTTTATGCACCCGCAAAATTTGCTCTTTAATGTGATGCAAAGGACGTACTCGAATTTCCTTTCTCTCCCATACGGTAACCATCATTTTTGCTACAAGCTGAGCACTTTCGGATAAGGTTTGCTTCAGAAGAACTGTCCTGTAGAGCAAAGAGGACAGTACGGTCCTCTTTGACGGCAAAGTTTCCTCTTCATCAAAATTTAGATTAAGCTTTCCAACCAAAAAAAAGGTGCTCTCCATTTTGTTAACGATTTTGAACGAAATGAAATATTTGACAAGTCTAGATATGGGAAAAGATTTGCCTACCCAAAACTCATACTGGCTTACGTGCCGTATGAGTAATCTTTTTGGAAACTTTGAGACCATTGCGCAAGCACTTAGACTTAATTTAAAATTTTTTGGATTTTAGTTTAAGTTATTTTGCACAAATATCTTGTGTTTAAAAGGGTGAGATAAAAATTCCTTATAAAAAACCGCCCTAATGTACATACATATATATGTATGACAATAAGTAAAACGCGAAGGTCAAAATTATGCAAGTAGAATTCAAATGTGTTGTCCGCTTCACCCTTTACATACAATGCTCGGTTTGCCACATCAAATTTAAGTGCTACAATGGCCCAGTATGTAGGCCGTTCGCTCCTCGCGCGGGAGACCCGGGTTCGATTCTCACCGACGGACAAGTAGAAATGTAAGTTTTTTTCATGAAGATAAAATATCAACTAATCACAATTTTCTACATTCCCCACCCCCGCAGCCCCACAGTCCATATTTACAACGACATTTGGCTTTGGTTAAATAAGAAATTCGGGCGCAAATATAAATGTAATTATAACCTTAACATTCATAAGATACAAGACACACCAGACGTATGTGTATGTATGTATGTACATAAGAGAGAGAGTATATAACAAAAACGTATATACAAAAAAAACATGATTGAACATGTTTTATTTTTTGTTTTAAATTTATATTTTTTAGTAAAATTTTCTACTTTTAAGAAATTTTTACCCTTAAATTTAGTAAAATTACCCTAAAATTTAGAAAAATTACCTCGAAAAAAATCAAAAATATAGGAAAATGTTACCCTAAAATTTAGGGCGAGCTTGTCTTGAAGACAAAAATAGGGCGATTTCCTTGACTTTACCCAGTGGACCAAGTGTTCGTTAGCGATATCGCAAACGATAGTTACGCGAAACTTAAACGGAAAACGGCTATCGCCTCGAATCCAAAAACGATGAAAAAACGAATCACTGGTCGCTCAGTTTGTGGCAGAGAAAGTTTCGTTTTCGATAGCTCGTAAACGGATCGTTTGCGAGCCTTTGGTGATATCTTTTGCGAGGCGATTTTAATATCATTAACGATCCGAAATTAATATTAGTAGCGGATCGAAAAAGATATTATAAAAGGTGTTTCATTCCATTTCATTCCTAAAGTGAAAGCAGTACTAAATTTTTTGTTTTTCTTTTTTATTTTAATATCTTTTTAAATATGGTATCAAATAATTCATAAAAATTTTTGTGGTACTTCATGGTACATTTATGAGACTCTTTAACATATGAGATTCTTTTGGAGTACTTAAACTTTAAATCATAAAAATTAATTAAATTAAAAGGGGTAATGAGATTTTGTGGTACTTCATGGTACATTTATAAGACTCAACTAAAACATTAGAACAATCAGAAACACCATCACAAAATTCCTCTGGAAAACTAATATCTGCCGCATGTTTTTCAACAGTATTTATCTTAGCAGTACTGTTTATTATATGTTTCGATTCGCATGTATAATTCCTCCTCTTGCGTTTTAATGACATTATTAAATTCTATTGCTCTTCTCTTTACTTCCACCGCAAAATTCCAAGAAGAAGGCTGAAAAACGAAGAAGAACGCACATGTGATTTTTGATTTATTTCTGTTTTGTTTTTTGGTTTTAAAGCCGTTTTAACTCACTCTTTGGGTCACAGCACTGAACTAAACACTCAATTATAATTTAATTACAGATTTTGTTTATTTAATAAATCACTTTTAAACAATTTCGGCTTTTATACGACTGCACTCTGCAAGTTTCTAAGCACAAAGAACACACGCACAAAAGAAACGAAAAGAAACGAACGAGAAACTGCGCATCAGCCATGGAAACAAGAAACGAAGTGGAACAAAAACGGTAAAGTCTCGCAAAACTATCGCAAACGATCTCAAAAGTGAATGAAAACTGGACATAAGGCTGAAAATAATGTCGCCCGGTTTTTGTTTACTAAACGCTCGTTTTTGAGTCCGTTTGCGAACATTTAACGAGACTTTAGTAAAAGCCCGCGGATTTCTATCGTTATATATATATATAATATATATATATTATATCGCTATACTATCGCGCCTTGGTCCGCTGGGTAAGGTTGATTTTATTTTGAGTGCAATTGTCAATTCCAATGTTGGATGATATCGGTCTTCAGGTACAACAAGTGCGACAATTCTAGATACCTTAACTTCATGCGGATCTAAAACAAATACTTGATAAATTTTCTATTTAATGAATTTCGTATAAAGCTTACTTGCTGTAACGATAATTCTAAAAGGCCATCCACAAAATCATGGGCAAATAAAGGTGTAGCTACAAGTGAGCCAGTGCACTACACCGAGAAAAAAAACCGTTCTCATCGATGTTGATTTTAGTATTTTCGATCTCGGCTAGGTTTTGTGATCGAAAATACTAAAATCAACATCGATGAGATGTCATCTCGGTTTTGAGCATGGTTTTTAAGTATGTGTGCTATCGATATCGAGATGACGTCTTCTCGGTTTCAACATCGAATCGATGTCGATTTCAAGATTAAAATGGAATAAGAAGAAAACAAAAATTGAGGAAACGGGAATTGTGCCTGTTGCACCCCCCTCCTGTCGGTCGGTGTTGTCGTTGGTTCCCCCGTTTCTCAACTTATTTTTCTCTCCTTTATTTAAACACATGGATGACGTCACTATGTTCGTACATAAACACATTTAGTTTCAAATTTTAACTGAAACAATAACTGAAATTATTATATAATTAACAAATGATAAATATAAAAATCAAATAACTTATTATCTTGGGGAAAACACCTTGGTCGCTCGTGGGAATCGAACCCCTTACCTCACAGTTTGCAGTCAAACACTCTACTAGCTGCGCCAAGGAGGCATCACGTGAGGCGCTGTACATTCACATTTTGTTCTTTTGGGTTCTTGGTTTTTACTCTTATTTAGCCATTTACGTGTGTGTTAGATTAACTAAATCCTAATTTGTATTATATATGAATATTAATGAGTAAAAAAAAAAAGACGCAAAGAATTTCCGCCTCGACGTGGGACTGAACACACACTTCCGACTATACGCTTACAAAACATAATCCGTACGCTTTAGTCCCCTAGGCTACCGATATCAAGAACCATGACTGCCCGATAACTACAAGAGACGAATTCGGCCTCTCTCTCCTTTTCCTCTCATTTTTTCGATGTCTTTCCCTCACGTCCCTCTTCTACAACATCAAAACTGAGATTGATTTAGACTGGGAATACTAGAATCAACACTGCTTTCATCTTGATATCAAGAAGAAAAAAGTGAGAATACAAATACTAAAAACAAGATCGGTCGATGTTGATTTTTTTCGTTCTCAATTTTTCTGGGTGTATGGGCAAAAATTCAGTTTTTGAGGGATAAACTCTAGTTTTAAAGATAGAAATTTAAAATTTTTTTTATGTACTTTTAAGACTAAGATGTAATTTCGGTTTTTGCTGATTTTTGAATCTGACCACATCTTCATCCTCCGCCCACGCCCCATATATAAATTTGAGGGCAAGGATTTAAAGAAAATGTTATTTGTGTTGGTAAGACTGTAATACAATTTCGTTTTTTTTTTAATTTTGACCATGTCTCTATCCACCGCCCATGCCGCATTAATACATTTGAAGGAAACGATTTCAAAAAAATTTATTTGTTAATGAATAATTACTAGACCCTTTATCGCAAAAATTAATTATCCGTGTCCCTGTAAACTTTTTATTAAAACGTTAGTTACACCCTAATATTTATTTTAAAGACGACATACCTGTAAGTCAAATCTTTTATTTACTCGTCCCAAAATTCTTCTTCCAAAACAAGGGTATCAAGTCCCAGAATTTCGATTTCATCTTCACCGTCTTCATCGACATCATTATTATTGTTGTCTTCACATGTTCCTATTCTTGAGAGTTCGACCTCAGGAGATTCCAAAAGAGCTATGACATCTTTTGGCAGACTTTTTTTGCGTGTTGAACTTTTTCTTCCCTGTAGATTGATTGTGGACAGCAGTGGGTCAGAAGAATCTAATGGTCTGTTAAACACGTCTGTCATGGTATCTTACCGGCTGCATTTCCTTGCGTGTGAACGTCTATCGCGTTTGTATAATTTGTTTCGCGCTTCTGAGGCGTTTTCACCCATAACTCCAAGAGGAAGTATGGAACATTCAATAATTTCGTGACCGTGTATCAATACCTTGTGCACAGTTGGAGACATTGGATACCAATTATATTTTTTCACGTATGAATTAAAAGTCTCGGTACAAAAGGTTTTGAATTTTACCGGGCATATCTTATACTCACAAGATATGGCTATTAATATTGTATAAAAGTTTTTCAAAATCTTCAAGTCAAAGCTAAGAATTGTGGATAACATTTCAGCATCTGCAAATGCTCTTCTTGCAGTATTTCCGTCGTTGCTATTTCCACTACCATTTTGTTTGGGATTGTCTACGTTAAGACCCATCTCATCCCATAGTCTGCGTTGAATGTCCTGCTTTCGTAATGATACCACTTCTTTGTCAGATCCTGTGACTCGCCATTTCTTATTTAATATGAGATCAGTGGTTTCTTTGACGAATTCCATTTTTAGAGGCCGGCAAAATCTAACTGATTGTGGAGACCGATTGTACCAAATTATTCGATTTGGTGGTCTATTAATTTTTAAAGGAATTATTATGTTAGTGGATGAGAAATTACTTCTTTTTGCATTTCAAATATACGTTCAGCCGTATGGTTTAATATATTTTGCAACGATACTTTTGCCGTCGTTTCGGTATAAGTAATTTCAGCTGGTCTGCATTTCAATTTCATATCAGTAAGCTCCGAATACGGCGGATAGATATCGCATCCATGCTCCTTGCTAATGGCTTTTATATTAATATACTGCTGTTTTGTTAGCCTATTCTCAATTAAAAATGCTAAAGCCTCTTCTGCACTAATTTTCAAAATAGCGTTTCGATCGATGGTTTTTTTTTCGTCAGCTATGTTTTTGCTATTTAATGCCTTTCGCAAGAAAACTTGCGTAAATTCTTCTTTGTTATTTTTTGCCAGAATAGAAGCAGCACGCAAAAGCAATGGCATAGAATTTTCTTTTTCTTTCGCCAATTGAGATGCCAACTTACGTTCTAATCGTGGTCCTGCCTCAGTATAAGTTAGGCATTTGCGACCATTTGGCGTGCCCTTTTCCAAAAATGAAATTTTCATGTTCGACGAAAGCCACAGGGAATGTTTTTCCTTGAATCGGTCTATTATTCTATGACATTTTGGCAAATTACGATTAAGAAAGGCAAAAAACTGCTTCATTTTCTTTTTGACTATTGTGTACCGACTTTCGCTTAATTCGATTCCGTTCATAGTTTGCAAAACAAATTCCATCACAGCGGATTGTTGCCGGTTGTTGTCGATCCAAACATTAAGCAATGTGTAGTGGCAGAACTCGAATGCAACTACAACATGGAGGTTTTACGTAAAACGTGCAAAAAGTATTGATAGGATTCGATTAACAATGGTTTTGTTTATAACTTCCAATTTTTACCTTGCCTATACTCTCCTACACTTGCCAGAAAAAGTATGCGTACAAATATTTTCCAAAACTTTAGAGCTTAAAAAACGTCTTTAAAAAAATCGTAAAAATGTCATTTTAATTTTAACATTTAGTACACATATTAAGCTTTAATTTGACGTAACTCATTAATTTCTAGCACTTTTACTTTTCCTAATATAAACAAAAATGTACAGAATGGCCGGATTTCGCATCAGAAAAAGTATGCGTACAAATGCATATAGTATTAGAAAAAGCCATATTTTGGGCAAAGTACGTCGAGTTTAGTACGGAGTTTGATACCCTTTATATTTTATAACTTCAGTCTACATATTTGGCATCGATCGGACCAATGTCCTTGCATCCTTCGCCGTTATTTGATTTCATTCCTCGACATTGAGTTTTTTCAGCATACCCTTGGATGCAAGGGTGTGAAGGTGAGTCCTGCCCTCCAGGACATCACAAAAATGCTTTACGGGATTGAGATATACTATTGTGATGGCGAATGTAGCTGTTTTACACATAAAAGCTTTGTTTTGTGGGCGCAATATTTAGGTTCGTTGTCCTCTTGGTACCAAAAGTCCTTTTGAGTCCCACTTTCAGGGCGCTTTAATTTGTTGTTTAAAAGTGCATAAAACAACCAACAAAATGAGGTATCGTTTATTAAAATCGGTCAACAACTTAACGAGAAATGGCTAGCGATATAACCAAACAAACAACTGCTTTCGCGTAATGCATGAATTTCATACGAATTTCAATAAAAACGAACCTTCTATCTAAATAAGAAAGTTTTTATACCCATTTCTCGTTCAGTTGTTGACCGATTTTAATAAACGATACCTCATTTTGTTGGTTGTTTTATGCACTTTTAAACAACAAATTAAAGCGCCCTGAAAGTGGGACTCAAAAAGGACTTTTGGTACCAAGAGGACAACGAACCTAAATATTGCGCCCACAAAACAAAGCTTTTATGTGTAAAACAGCTACATTCGCCATCACAATAGTATATCTCAATCCCGTAAAGCATTTTTGTGATGTCCTGGAGGGCAGGACTCACCTTCACACCCTTGCATCCAAGGGTATGCTGAAAAAACTCAATGTCGAGGAATGAAATCAAATAACGGCGAAGGATGCAAGGACATTGGTCCGATCGATGCCAAATATGTAGACTGAAGTTATAAAATATAAAGGGTATCAAACTCCGTACTAAACTCGACGTACTTTGCCCAAAATATGGCTTTTTCTAATACTATATGCATTTGTACGCATACTTTTTCTGATGCGAAATCCGGCCATTCTGTACATTTTTGTTTATATTAGGAAAAGTAAAAGTGCTAGAAATTAATGAGTTACGTCAAATTAAAGCTTAATATGTGTACTAAATGTTAAAATTAAAATGAAATTTTTACGATTTTTTTAAAGACTTTTTTTAAGCTCTAAAGTTCTGGAAAATATTTGTACGCATACTTTTTCTGGTAAGTGTATACTCACAAGTTACACACCACAGAAAGCAAAAACAAATTTCTTATTTGTCATCTAAAAACTAAGCAAGAACACATTGAACAAATGGACAAAAAAGCACATATAATTAACATTCAGTGCTTATAATTTATTTCACAAACCTTCACTCTTTGTATCCATCTTTAAACTTTTTTGGTTTGTGTACAATAGCCAGAGAAATCGAGGTGCAAAAACTACAAAGATTTCCGTCCCTTTTTGAAAACATGTGACCTTATTTTAAACTTTCGACTTTCTTAAGGTAAAAAATAGGTTAAAACACCAAATAAAATTCTTTGAAAATGGATTTTAGGTTATTTTAAGTGTTGTAAATAACCACAAAAGGTCATTTATGTAATACTAAAGAACAAAAAAAATGTAAAAATGCCTCACTTTCGAATTTTTTGCCCATAGTGCAGTGGGAAGAGACCAGGAGATATTAGGGAGATTAAAGTCACCCAAATCAATCAAAACGTCTCTGTTAGAGAGGAAGGATAGAACAGATTTTATAGCAGACAGATGGTGCTCATAAATGGTTAAATCAGAGCCAGGAGGAATATAAGAGCAGGTTACAAAAATAGATAAGGATTGCAGGGAAACTTTGACACTACAAAATTCAATTTCGTTAGGGATATAAAAGTTAAGTCTCTCCGATGTTAAAGTAGAGGTAACGGCAATCAGTACACCACCCCCCTACGCGGGGGGGCGATCGGTCCTGTAGGTGTTAAAGTTATTTGACAGAACTTCAGTCAGATATCTCTGGTCGAAATTTTTCAACTGCAATGTCCTCGGATGGGAATTTTTCTCGTATAAATTCCAAAACATCCTCAGATTTGGTATCCGGGATAAATCTAGAAACAAATAATTTCTTCCTATGTGGAACAACTGAAAGTTTCTTACGCCCTCCAGCAGCAGTCTGAACCTCACTCGGCTGAGAGTCAGAAACGGTACCTACTGTACCTATGGGTACGGTCGGCCCCGAATTTGGTAACTCCGCCGGCTCTGAAGATTTTTTCCCAACATGACTTTCGGAAACAGGGACACCACCGGACCACCCAGCGGTATCCATTGGCACTGTTGCTAAGTCAACAAAAATTGCTGCAGTTACCAGGTTCGGATTTGGGGTAGATGCCACAACTTTATTTACTGCCGTTCAGCTTGCTTTTTGCGTTTGGGCGACTCGCTAAATTGGGCACAGACGGAATCAAACCCTTCATAGCTCCCGAAAGATTTAAAAGGCCGTCTCGAGTCTGCCTCATAAAGCGGGTCATCTCACTTACCAATTTCCTGCAGGACTCACATTCCCACATGAGACCCGGCACGCTGCCCAAGAAAGTCTGTAACTCCTGCACATTTAACATGCATCATCGTTTCGCAGAACCAGAAGAAAATAAAATCTTCATTAGGTGAAGAAGAAAGAATACACTTTGTCATTGAATAGATAAGAGTCATTATAAGAAAATAAAATAAAATATGAAAAATACCTCAAGTAAATTTGGCACTGGGATCAAATTCCAAAACCGCAAAGACACAAAGCACAAAAAGTATAAGAGCGCGGATCACGAATTAAATCGAAAGCCAGAGAGCGCGAGAGAAAAAGCTTCTATCGACTGTGCACCCAAAAGTCTAGAAGAAATTTAGAGAGCTTCAAAGAGAGAGTTGTAATAGAGAGCGGGAGAGAGAGAAAGAGGGAGAATACAAGAGTTTCAGCAAATTACACTAACAAAGCAAAGATATTAAACAAATCTAATGGAAAAGTTAAAATAAACTATAACCACGTACCCGTTAAATGGGGGATCTATTTAAAAGCCTCTGTGGCTTAACATCATGCGTGATAATGCCGCACACTCAAAATAAATTTTACCCTAAATTTTAGAAAATCGCCATTAAAATTTATTTTTTCTAAATACAAGAAAGTTATTTCTAAATCTAAGGAAATTTTTCTAAAATCAAGAAAGTTTTTCTTAAATCAAGGAAGTTTTTCTTAAATGTAGAAAATGGTTACCATGAACTAAAATCACCCTAAAAACTAGAAAAAAAACCCTTAGAATTAGAAATTATTTTCTGAAAAATAGAAAGGCAAACGAAAATAATCAAATATTTTGGCAACACCTTTTCTAAAAATGAGTGCCCTAACCCTAAAATTAAGCTAACCCTAAATAATAGAAATGTTTTCTAAAAAGTAGAAAGTTTTTCTAAAAAATAGAAATATTTGTTTTCACATGCTCTGGCACACCAAAGTATTCAATGCAGAACTTGTCAGCTGCCGGCCGGCTGTTCTCGTAGCGCAGACAGTTAAAGCGCTTGGTTAGAACTCGAATCGACGCTGGTTCGAGTCCCAGAGCCAACTTTTTTATTATTTTTTTATTATTTTTTTTTTTATTCTGTTTTTTACTCTTTTATTTTTTTTTTATTCCTTTTTTTTAATTATTTTTTTTAATTCCTTTTTTTTTATTCCTTTATTTTTATTCCTTTTTTTATTTATGGCAAGCGGTAAACCGAAAATAATTAGGTTTATATTCAGCTATTTGCTATTTTACTATATACCACACTTAATATAAATTGCGTTAGCATATGTACATACATATATATGTATGACAATAAGTAAAACGCGAAGGTCAAAATTATGCAAGTAGAATTCAAATGTGTTGTCCGCTTCACCCTTTACATACAATGCTCGGTTTGCCACATCAAATTTAAGTGCTACAATGGCCCAGTATGTAGGCCGTTCGCTCCTCGCGCGGGAGACCCGGGTTCGATTCTCACCGACGGACAAGTAAAAATTTAAGTTTTTTTCATGAAGATAAAATATCAACTAATCACAATTTTCTACATTCCCCACCCCCGCAGCCCCACAGTCCATATTTACAACGACATTTGGCTTTGGTTAAATAAGAAATTCGGGCGCAAATATAAATGTAATTATAACCTTAACATTCATAAGATACAAGACACACCAGACGTATGTGTATGTATGTATGTACATAAGAGAGAGAGTATATAACAAAAACGTATATACAAAAAAAAACATGATTGAACATGTTTTATTTTTTGTTTTAAATTTATATTTTTTAGTAAAATTTTCTACTTTTAAGAAATTTTTACCCTTAAATTTAGTAAAATTACCCTAAAATTTAGAAAAATTACCTCGAAAAAAATCAAAAATATAGGAAAATGTTACCCTAAAATTTAGGGCGAGCTTGTCTTGAAGACAAAACAAGAGAGAACGCTATAGTCGGGTGCCTCGACAATCAGATACCCGTTACTCAGGTAAGGTTTTTATTTAAGGTTTTGCTTTATATTTGCACAACATATTTTTATATTTGCACAAAAGGACAACAAGTAATGGATATTGTACAACTGACTCGAGGTCGCAATCATCGGGAACGATTGAGCGCTTCGGAACGATCATTTTGTTCACCTACACCCGAAGCTCAAAATCACATCATTGATCCTTACGAAGCGAGTCGGGGAGTTGATCGGATCGTACTTCGGCTTTCGGGATTGTTCGTGATTATTCGTTGCCGCTCTCTGACGCAAATATTATTGCACGCATTTTATTGTTTTAAAGTACAAAAATGCACATGCAATAGTTTCTGTAATTTTTATACCCTTGCAGAGGGTATTATGATTTCAGTCAGAAGTTTGCAACGCAGTGAAGGAGACGTTTCCGACCCCATAAAGTATATATATTCTTGATCAGCATCACTAGACGAGTCGATCTAGCCATGTCCGTCTGTCCGTCCGTCTGTCCGTCTGTCTGTCTGTCCGTCTGTCCGTCTGTCCGTCTGTCTGTTTCTACGCAAACTAGTCTCTCAGTTTTTAAGCTATCGGGATGAAACTTTCCCAAAAGTCTTCTTACTATTGCAGGTAGTATATAAGTCGGAACCCTATAGCTCCCATAGGAAGGATCGGAAAAAAAACGTTAAAAAAATTCTAGCTTCGGTGTTTTTTGAAGTATTACCTTCCAATCTTGGGAATATTATTTTTTATATATTTCTGAATTTCGAATTAAATATTTAAAAAATCGGATCACTATATCATATAGCTGCCATAGGAACGGTCGAAAAATTAAATGGAAATAATAGGAAAAAAATTATATCTTTGTTGATTTTTATTACACTCTCTTCTACTCTGGGATATGACTATTTTTAAATATTTCTGAATTTCGATTTTAATTTTAAAAAGATCGAACTACTAGATCGATTAGCTGCCATAGAAACGATCGAAAGATTAATGTGAAATAATAGGAAATTTAACATTTTTGCGATTTGTAAATTAATAGAATGATCTGCAAGGGTATATAAGCTTCGGCTTGCCGAAGCTAGCTTTCTTTCTTGTTTTTTACAGATTTCGAGTACAGCCCAGAAACTAAAACTCCTTAATATTTTACGGGATACATACACATTTTGATTCAGAATTGCATCCATTAGGTGATCCGTTATTTTATCCTAATTTAATCATTACATACTTATGTACATGCCAATTTGTCGATGTGTGTGTGTGTCATTGCGTTTCTTACATTCAAATGTGACGACTGAAAGTTTTTCCCTTGAAAACCAATCTAATGTTTTTTTTTAATCAAAAAGAAAATTTCTTATGCTTTTTACGGGTTTTCTACACACTTTGACTTAGAATTGCGTCAATTAGGTAATACCAAAGAGTATACATTATATAGAGAGGGCATAACTCTGACTTTCTGTTCAAACTGTTGTCGGCAAGGGGAAAAGGGGGAAAGAGCTTGTTCTATTTTTAGAATTCGTTTATTGAGTACACAATGCATAAGTGTAAGTGGGCTTTGTGTGTATGTGTGCGAGAACGTGGCAACACATTTTCGACAAAATTTCATTTTTGTAATTTCCATAATTTAGGGCCAACAACATTTAAAAGTCGAAAAGGGTTTTCTGTCCAACATTTTCAACTCGGTCTATGGTCGTGCTGGTTAAAGCGTTGATCAGCGATGTTGATGCGAGTTCGATCCCCGCAAGGGGCAGACGTTTTCTAATATTGTTTTTTTCTTTTTTTGATGTCTCGAAATATATATATTTTTTTGTATTATTTTAGTTAAAAGCTAAACAATAATTAATGGTAGGGTCCTGCAAAAAAAAATTCAATTTTTTTATATTTCTTTTCTTGTAGATTAACATCTTAAGATTATACAAAAAAGTTTTAAGTCAATCTAAAAGAACTTTGGAAGTTAGGATGTAATTAGTACTAGTAACATTTTTCTAAAAAAAATAATTTTTGATTTTGCACGGCTTAATAAAATTTTTAAAGTAAAAAAATAAAAAAAAAAACTTCCCAGGGGGCGGGTTTTTTCTATTCTTAAACGAAATGTAAAAGCAGAATGGAAATTCGTCAATTTTTGGCGGAGATACAGTGAACACCGCAAAACGTCTTTTTAAAGTGCTCTATACGTGTTTTACATGTGACATGTTTTTCTCGAAACCACGTTTTTAAAAGTCCGTGTTCATCGGCATTTCTAAACGGCCCAACCGATCGTTTTTAAATTTGTCGCATATTTTTCTGCATAAAAAAAACCCGCCCCCAAGGAATCGTTTTTTTTTTTTAACTTTAAATATTTTTTTGTTAAGCCCAAAGTCAAATTTTTGAGCTGAAAAACGCATTCTTGACTTTGGAAAATCAAAAAAAATACAAAATAGAAAAAATCAACAAAAAAATTACAAAATAGAAAAAAAAACAAAATACACTTAAAAAACAAAAAAAAAAAAAAAACCCGCAAAGAAATTGAAATTCTACAACGGGATTCGATCCCCGTACCGCTTAGATTGGTAGTCAGATGTCTTATCCACTGGGCCAAATGGCAAGCAGAGCTGCGGCCGAATAGATTCCAAGTAGAATCGAGCAGTGCGGTTTCTACTGTTAAAATGCGGGTTCCACCGCTAGAACCCGCCATACGACAGACTCTTTTGTATGACATGTCCTCTCTATATATTTATACTCTTTGGTAATACGTTCTAGTATCCAATAGTAAAATTTTGATCAGGTGTATCCAGAACAAAAAAAAACATCTCTTTCGCTTCAAATGACACTCTCTCTGCTCTCTACTCTCTCGCTGTGCTTCTGTTGACGTTGTTTTTGTAAGAGCTGTGTGCGGAATTCGTTCGTAAGTGCTGCGAACTGCCGAAGCATACAAAAAACAAAAACAACGTGCTGCCAAAAAAGCCCCCGCAACCCCCGCAATCTTACAAAAAACATCATATAAAATCAGCCGTGGGTTCCGAAAAAAAAAAAATACCTTACTGATTGTATGGCATAGTTCCACACTTTAAACCAAAAACGGATCCGATCGCATAATCGGTGCGGAAAAATTAATTAAGTGCCCCAACCGGAAGTCGGTTGGGGCTCATCTTCTGGGCTTTCAAAGATTTCCACAAGTAAAGCTTAAAATAAAAATATCAACTTGTTTGGTTGAAAACTGTGGGAATGGTTGATGTTTTAATCAAGCAATTTCGCATTTTTCGAGAGTCCTGGGAGTCCTTAGGAGCCGAATTTTAAAAAATCCTTTCTTAGTGCACACCTCCTCTAACACACGATTCAGAGATTCAGAGATTCAAGTTGATTTTGTCCTTAATTCAAGAACATTTTTAAATCAAATTGATAGAAAAATAAGTTAATTTGTTCTATTTTCAGAACATTTTGCTCTCAATTCTGTAGCATTTTGAGTTTGACTTTAGCTAAAGATAAGAGTCTTTTAGGATCGAAAGTAATTTATAAGTAATATTAAAGAGGTAGTTGTCCAACTACCTTTTCCAAAAGTGACTTCATCCTACACCTTATAAAGGTGAGGGTTGCACTTGACTTCCAGTTAGTGTGGAAGTTTTTTAAAGACTTAAGGGGGGGGTAGGGTCTTGCAAAAAAAAAAAGTCGATTTTTTTTTTAATTTTTTTCTTGTAGATTAACATCTTAAGATTATACAAAAAAAGTTTTAAGTCAATCGGACAAAAACTTTAGAAGTTGTGCTAAAATTAGTACCCTAACCTCTAAAACTTTAGGTACGTACCGCTTTTTCAATAAAAAGCAACCGAAATTTATGTTAATATCGATATTAACTTCTTATTAATAAAATCGATAACCGATATTAGAACTATCAAATCGATGATTGTAAACACGTGTGAATCAGCTGAGGACAAGAGCTTTTTCGTCAATTCATTGCAATATATGAAATGCCGCGGATATCAAAAGTTTCCAGAAGTGCGCGATTACATTCAAAAAAGTTTTTGTGCAGATTAATAAAAACAAATAAGTCTGCAAGTAAAAAACGAAATGTTAATACTAATACGAAGAGTGCATCCTCCCAAAAATTCAGCTTGAATACCAGTTGTAATGTGCCAGAAGATATTGAAAAACAGTTTAAAATCATGGATTTCGTATTGGTCTTCTCAGCAATTTCACAATTGGTAAAATGTGCGCAATGTTTTGGATCTGTTCAGTTTGAAAGTGGCAAAAATGACGGTCTTGGCTTTCAAATCAAGCTGAAGTGTGCCAATTGTGATCCGAGCTTCGTAACGTCGAGCAAGAAGAACGGTCAGCGATTCGAAATCAACACTCAATTTATATTCGTAACGCGTGTATTAGGTTTGGGCTTGGCAGGTTGCAATAAGTTTTGTGGTCTAATGGACATCGCAAATCATTTTTTATGCAAAACTTCATATTTGGATCTTATGAAATATATATGCATCAATGTCAAAGCGACTGCTGAAAAATTTCTCCTCAGTGCCGCTAACGAAGAAAAAAATAAAACTATTGCCAATTCAGAGTCCAATACTTTGACTGTTTCTGGTGACGGAACTTGGCAAAAACAAGGATTCAGCTCCTTGTTTGGCGTTACTTCATTGATTGGGTATTGGACTGGAAAATGTATAGATATCTTCGTAAGTAGTTCGCATTGCCAGCTATGCAAGTTATGGGAAAAAAAATCGAATACGGCTGAATATAATGAGTGGTACGAAGAACACATTGATAATAATGAATGCCAAGCTAACCATTCAGGACCGTCAGGAAACATGGAAGTTGGCGCAGTAATCGAAATGTTTCGCCGATCTGAAGAAAAATATGGAGCAAGGATCAGCAACTATGTTGGAGACGGTGATAGCAAAACATTCGGGAACTTAGTTCAAGCCAAACCTTATGGAGAACATTTCACCATCCATAAAAAGGAATGTGTTGGACACGTTCAAAAAAGGATGGGAAAACGACTGCGTGACATTGTGAAAAATACCGTTGAAGATAAAATCGTGCTAACAGGCCAAAACAAAGGTAGAAAAAGGCGAAGTAAAGTTCTTGGAGGTAAAGGAAAGCTTACCGGAAAAATTATAGATAATCTGAGTCGATACTATGGAGCAGCAATAAGATACAATTGTGATTCGGTGGTTGACATGAAAACCGCCATTTGGGCTACGTACTATCACCAACAGTCAACAGATGATAGCCCCCAACACGATAAGTGTCCGATTGGCGAGGACTCGTGGTGTGCTTATCAAAAAGCCATGGCCACAACTGGAGTTTATTTACAGTCCTCTTCCAGAAGATGTGTTATGTGCTATCAAACCAATATATGAAGATCTTAGTAAGGACGACCTTTTAAAAAGGTGTCTAGGGGGCTTTACGCAAAATACGAATGAAAGTCTCAACCAACTTATTTGGAGGATCGCACCCAAAAAACTTTCTGGCAGCAGGCAAATCGTAGAGCTTGCATCATATGTAGCAGCAAGTTCTTTCAACGAAGGTGCTGGTGCTTTCCTCACTTTTTTATCAGATATGAACATCAATGTTGGCCCAAATGCTCATTCATATGTCCGATCTGAGGACAGCCGTCGAATAAATCGGGCCGAAATACAGGCTGACCTTCAGAGCAAGGAATCCAGAATAAAACAACGTATTAAGAAAAAGGAGGCTGAAGACTTGGAGTCTGCAGCAGGGAATCTCCTCTATGGAGCTGGAATCGACGACTCTGTATAAGTATTCAATAAATATATCTTATTTAGCAAAAACACAAAAAAAATTTCGTAAAAAAAAAAAATTTTTACTTTCGGCTTAAAAATAAAATATTTAAAGTTAAAAAATAAAAAAAAAAACTTCCCATGGGGCGGGTTTTTTCTATTCTTAAACGAAATCTAAAAAATCGCAAAACGCCTTTTTTTAGGTGCTCCATGTGTGTTTTACATGTTTCATCTTTAAGTGCGTTTTTCTCGAAACCACGTTTTGAAAGTCCGTGTTCATCGGCATTTCTAAACGGCTCAACCGATCGTTTTCAAATTTGTCGCATATTTTTCTGCATTAAAAAACCCGCCCCCTGGGAAGCGTTTTTTTTTATTTTTTAACTTTAAATATTTTATTTTTAAGCCGAAAGTCAATTTTTTTAGGTGAAAAACGCATTTTTGACTTTGGACTTTCGGAAAAAATTCTTCAAAATAAAAAATTTAAAAAATGGCTTCCCAGGGGGCGGGTTTTTTTAATTCTTAAGCGAATTGTAAAAACGAAATGGAAATCCGATCATTTTTAGCGGAGGTACAGTGAACACCGCAAAACGCCTTTTTTTAATAGTGTTCCAGCAATCGCTTTGCCACCGATATATTAGCCGATAGTATCGGCTATAAAAATGAGTGGATATTATTAAAATGACACTTAATAATATACAAAAGGTTTGAATTAAATCCATCCAACCAGTTTTTATAGGAAAAATCGCAAAGTTAGTCGATTTTTTGGTGCCAAAGACCTTACCCCCCCCCCCCCCCCCCCCCCCTTAAGCCAGAAAAAATTCTTAAAGTCTCAGAATCTGACTTGGCCTTGGTTCATGACGGGCTAGACCCAGTTGGGAATTATATATGCAGGTTCCTCTTTTGTAAGAGATAACACTGACGTTTAAATGTATTAAATGATAGACTTTATTCGCATTCGACTTATTAACTTAAGTTTTACAAAAATATACGTGTGCTTCTTATGGACTGTTCTGTGCGAGATTCTGTCAGCGAGTGAGTATGGCAGAGCGTTACCACTTTTACTCACATTGCAACTGGGTATCGAGTACAAATTATAAATATCGAGTACAGAAAGGGATAGATAATAGATCAGAAGGTGAGACCGCTTCTAGTGGTCCTTGTCACTCCACTACCGCATCCCACAATCGGCCCTCCTGACGCAGGATTCGCCCCGAATGCCTTCATGTACTCTGCGACTGTTGATGTTTTAAAAGGCCCTTCACCTTCTCCTACCCGCTCGACTTCATACCTTCCATGGTTACCAACTTTGACTACTTTATACGGCCCTAAGTACTTTCCTTTCAGTTTTAATCCAGTACCATACTGGGTGCGTTTAATAGCTACCAAATCGTTTAAATGGAACTTCTTTTCTACCTTTCTTTTGGCATCAAAAGCTTTCTTGTTCTCAGCTTGGATACTCTGAATGTTCTCCCTTGCTTCCTTCCTTAACTTGTCGCGTTCATCATCTAACTCAGAGATCAGACAATCTTGGATCAAAGACTTGAGCTGGACATCTCCTGAGATACGCATATCTAGTCCTGTTAAGAGTTTAAATGGCGAAACTTTGGTACTCCTCGGCTCTGTGTTGTTTATTATCTGCTGTACCTTACCTACGTGCTTATACCAGCATCCTGGACTCTCATGGCTAAGTTTAGATAGCATTGGAACAACTATTTTGTGCATGCGCTCTACCTGTCCGTTTCCCCTAGGTACGCCTGTCGCAATCAGCAAATGTTGGATTTTCTCCCTATCGCAGTACTCCTTGAACAGGTGGGAAGTGAAAGCAGCTCCACGGTCTGAAACTATCCTGTACGGATTTCCAAAACAAACGGCCTGACGCTCCAAACAACTAACAACTTCTTCAACCCCTGTGCTTCGAGTAGGATATAGCCACACATACTTTGAAAAGGCATCTACAATGACGAAAATATGATTGTAGCGCTTTTTGGTCAACTCCATTGGGCCAACATGATCGACATGGTATGTGACGAGCGGCTTGTCTCCTTTGTCGATCGGTGTAAGGAACCCTTCTTGCCTACCAGCTTTAGCATTCACAAGAATGCACTCTACACAGCTATCAACGACTCGCGATACTTTTTCCTTAAGCTTCGGAATATAGTATGACTTTTCGATCAAGTCTTGAGTTTTCTTCGACGAAAAGTGTCCTTGCTTGTGACTGATTTGGATGATTTCAGTTTCCATGAGTGAAGGAACCACTAGCAACTCTTTGTTCGGATCCTTGAATAGAACTCCGTTGACAATGTAGAAATCTTCATAGCCCTTGGTCTCAACGACACTCTTAAGTACCTTCGTCCAATCATCTAACAACTGTGCCTCCCGCAAACGATGAAGCAAACTGTCGGTCAATGTGAAACATGACACCCTACTCAACGCATCGACATGTCTCATCTTCGAGCCGGACCGGTGTTCTATTTCATAGTCGAAATCTTGTAGATACATCGCCCATCTAGATACCCTGAGCGGAATCTCCTTCTTCTTCATGGTCATTGTAAAAGCGTTACAGTCCGTAACAATCTTGAACTTTTTCCCTAGCACGTACACCCGCCACTTCACTAAAGCTCCAATAACTGCAAGCACTTCGAGTTCATAGGAATGATACTTTTCCTCGCAAGGCTTGGTTTTACGGCTCATGTAGAAAACTGGATGCCACAAGTTATCTCCGGAATCTCGTTGAAGCAAAACAGCTCCAAATCCAAACTTGGATGCATCGGTGTGAATCTCTGTTTCAAGCGAATGATCATAGAGCTTCAGAACTGGTCCACTGATCAACGCTTCCTTTAGCTTTTTGAATGCTCCTAACTGCTTGTCTTGAAACTCAAATTTCACTTCCTTGCGCAATAGGTCGGACAACGGTTTGGCAATTACAGCGTATCCTTCCACAAACCTACGAAAATACGACGTCAACCCTAGAAATCTTTGGACACCTTTCCTGTCGCGCGGAATCGGAAATTCAGCTACTGCTCGAGTCTTCTCATTACCTGGCTTAATGGTACCATTTTCAACGACATAGCCTAAGAAATTAACTTTGCGCTTCAACACCTGACACTTACTCCAATTTATGCGCAAGCCATTTCTCTGTGCCACTTCCAAAACTCGCTTCAATTTCTGAACGCCCTCATCGATACTCTTACTCGCAATGATCACATCATCCATGTATACAACCGCATCCTCTTTCTGAATCGAATCACGCAAAACCGCCATGATAAACCTGGTAAACACTGCTGGGGAGTTTGTTATACCGAAGGGTACAAACAAGAACTCATACTGCCCACTCATAGTTACGAACGATGTATACTTTTGTGATTCTGGCGAAACAGGCACGTGAAAGAAACCATTAGTCAAATCTAGTGTTGTGAAAACTTCTCCACCTTGCAGCTTTTCGATCACACAATCCATGTGAGCTGTTGGGAAGTTATCTCGGACAATCTTTTCATTTAGTTTGCGATAATCGCAGCACAAGCGCTTCTTCCCGTTCTTCTTATCAACAAGAACCACTGGCGAAGCAAACTCGGATGTACTAGGCTTGATAATCCCTTCCTCTAACCATTCTTGAACCTGATCATCGACAATTTTCTGATCGCAATAAGCCAATCGTCTCGGATGTTGAAAAACAGGCAACTCATTTGTCAACAAGATCTTCATCTCGACTGGGGAAGTGAGATTTCTCTTCGGTTTGTAATTCTCGATCAATGATTTCACTTCAGAAGCTAATTCCTGACTCAAATGCTCCAAATCTACTCCCGAAACTGCCTCATAGTCCTTCGTGGTGATCATGCACAGACTCTCGAACTCGGTAATAAGCTGCACACAAGAACTTTTCCCTGCTTGGTTATCGTCTGATCCTATCTGTGGTCCTTGCTGAGCACAACGAACTCTTGGTGAAAATATAGTGCCAGACTTGGTTACCAACATGTCCACGTTGTCTAAGATTGGTGTGCCTAAGATTGCGTCAAACTTCATATCACCATCTGGTATGACATGAAACTCGACCGACATATCAATCCCATCGATAACAACACTTGTTATGAAGCTTCCGAATGTTAAAACCTGACTTTCACCGATCCCTGTCAAAACTCTCTGACGACCCATCAGACTGCCAACTCCTACGCCTAGCTTCAAGAACACACGCCTACGCATCAAACACAATTCGGCACCTGTATCTACAAGTCCTTTGAATTCAGAATTCATGCAAGTCACGGATTTCAATTCCAAGCTCGACGGAAAGGACTCACGCGATGGTGTTAAAACGACTTTATCTTTCTGAACGACATTGGTTGCTCTCTCTGTTTTGATCTGTACTTCTGCCTTACACTGCGCTGCTCGGTGTCCTGGTTGATCGCATTTGAAACATTTCTCCTTCACAGGACAGTCCTTCTTCATGTGCGACGAATCTCCGCACCGGAAACATTTCCTAACTGACCCAGCTACCGCTTCTTTATTCGGGTCGTTCGCAGTCTTGCTACCCTGCAAACCATATTTGTTAACTGGCTTGGATGAACCACGAGATTTTTGATAAGCGTCGATTTGTAGCTTAAGATCTTTAAGGTTTCTAGCTTGATACAGCATAGCCTTATTAGATCTAGCATCCGGGATACCCTCAACGAAATACTCGATCAGACTCTCTTCTTCCAAATGAATGGGCTTGGCAATTTCCATGAGTGCATATAGGAATTCATGCAAGGATTCACCCTTATGCTGCTGTCGTTTTCCCAACCTGCGATGGACTTCTGCTGAGGACAACTTGATTCCAAACTCCTCCAACAAAGCTGATTTCAAACTTGCCCAGTCTTTGATATTCCTCTGGCTACGCACAAACATCTTTGCTGCTCCACTAAGCAACTGCTTTGCATAAACGAACACCTGTAAAGGGTTCCACTCCACTGTAGCTGCACAATCTTCTAACTCTCCTATCCATTGATTTATATCTGGGGAGTTCGACCCAGAAAACTGCGAAACACTGCCCTCGACATCTTTCAAAGTGAACCACGATCTACCCTGCCTCTCATTGCCTAATCCTTGATGCCAACCTGCATTTTGTCGATTTATAGTGGTTTCTGCGGACGACACTGATCTACCATCTTCTCCATTATCCTCCGTTTCCGACTCACCTCCGTCATTCAATCCAAAGTAGGTCAACAATCTCTCTTGCAATTCCGCTTTTAATCCGGTCGTACCCAATTGCAACTCCGACAACTTCCGACGCAACTCTTCGACTCGCAATGCCAAGATCTCACTTCTCTCCATTTTACAAATTTATCATACAACTTGAAATAAACTTTCTGGCAACTTTCCTCCAAAGTTCAGCCTCTCGCTCAATGAGGTCGCCCCTGTTACTCGTCGTATTTCTTGTTCACGCTGGCACCGCGTCACAAATACAATGATGATTTCCAAACTCAACTGGAACCTTCTGGATGTCTTCGTCTGCTGCCAAGATATGTGTACCAGCCCTCCGCTTACACGATCCTGCACGCACGCTCCGATGACCACACCAGATCCAATGTCTTGCTCTATCTCCACTGCTTCCAGCCCGTATCTGCTTCTCCTAGATCTCCAGCCACGATCCGCTGCCTCGAAACTGCTCCCAGCCACAAACCGCTGCTCTGCAATCCTTTCCAGCTCTGCGTCCGCTGGCTCTCCAAATTCTTGCCTCCACAAAAGCCGCAACTGTCTTTGCTTATGTGTGTGAATCGGCACTTCTCGCTGTCTTTGTATTTGCGTTTTTCTTTGCCTCAGTAGCTTGCAAATATACGCCTCTCTGATTGAAATTTTCGCCTTGCTGTCAACTCCTGCCCTTCTTGTCACACTCCAGCCAAATTGCTTATGACGATTTGCAGATCTCCTCCAGCCCAGTTTGCGAAATTTTACCAGCTCTCTGCTTTCACCGCACTCCACGTGATTTTGCGCAATCGAAGGTTCCGGACGAGCCCCCAAAAATTGCAGGTTCCTCTTTTGTAAGAGATAACACTGACGTTTAAATGTATTAAATGATAGACTTTATTCGCATTCGACTTATTAACTTAAGTTTTACAAAAATATACGTGTGCTTCTTATGGACTGTTCTGTGCGAGATTCTGTCAGCGAGTGAGTATGGCAGAGCGTTACCACTTTTACTCACATTGCAACTGGGTATCGAGTACAAATTATAAATATCGAGTACAGAAAGGGATAGATAATAGATCAGAAGGTGAGACCGCTTCTAGTGGTCCTTGTCACTCCACTACCGCATCCCACATATATAAGACGAAAAGGGCAAATCTAATGGTAAGGTCGTATTGGAGCAAAGGAAAATGGTCTAATGCGTGCTAGATGGCAAACGAAAACATCCTAACGCGTTCTAGGAAATCCACAAAAATTAGAAAATAGAGTTTTGAATAATTTTAAGTTGAAATGCAACTTAATTTTTGTTCTTTCTTTAGTCCTTTTCGTTCTCAAACTAAGAACATTTTGAGATATTGTGGTTTTTGAGAACAAAATCGATTTGATTTAAGAAGCATGTGCTAAAATAATAACGATTCGTTCTTATTTCAAGAACATTTTAAGCTCAACTAGATTTTAAGAACCAATTCAACTTAATTCAAGCACATTTAGAACATTTTGAACTTGAAAAAGGCCTTTCTATTTTTAAGAACATTTTCAATTCAGATGAGAACGTCAGAATTCTCTCTGTGTAGTAATACTCGATAATTGATAACAAAAACAAAAAACTTTAGTTTATATAGGGGAGTGTAGGGTAAGGTGACGAACGATTCGACTTTTGAATGTAACTTTTCGAAAAATCAATATTTTTCAAAAATGTAAATGCAGAAAGT